>JARJDV010007247.1:0-135469 GCA_030264675.1 Anaulacaspis nigra | reverse complement strand
GATAATTTAACGGAGATTATCAAAATGTATTTAGAAAACACAGTACCACAATACGAAAATATGGTAACACGGGGCAAGTGCAAGAAACAACGTATCCATATCAATATTGTACTAATAGTGGGTGTACTTACTCTGTTTTCGATACCAGTGCCGATTATATGTATAAGAATTTATTCAATTATTGCAAAAGTTTTCCGATTATTGACAATTATTTCAGAAGTATCCCAAGCAGCAAGAATGTTTTCTCATGGATCCCATAATTTCTCTAAATAACAGAAAATATATAAGAACAATTGACGATTTGGCAAATGTTAATTATAAAGTATTAATTCACATATTCACTGATATTAAAATATTTTAAATTATTATAAAATAAATTAATGATATAGAACTTCAAAGTTGAAGTTTGTAATAATTATATGGCAAAATCAATAAAAAATGACAAAGCAGAAATAATTATATCGAAGCGAGTTGTCAATAGAATTGGACGAAATAATTGATGATATTTGACGTTGCCGAAGGAATATTTCATTCGAATATTACACTGGATGCAATGCTGGTGTTGAATGCGAAAATTCAAAGGACACACTCGAATATAAAAGTGCATCATCGAACCGCGTACAATCGACGGATGGACGCGCATCAAATTCCATTAATTAATAGCAAAACGAAAAGCTTTTACCGGCTTTAAAACGGTCGCAAAAATAATGAATCCCGTCCGCTCGAAATAGTTAATCACTTGGCTGCCTTTAAAAAAATGTTTGCGCAAAAAACGGCATTCGAAATTTCATAACCTGCATTATTTTCCGGTTGGATAACGTGTTTTTTTTTGCTGTGTGTTGCAATTTATTAGCCAGCACAAACAACAACGTGATGCACGTGAGCGCATTAAAATCTGCACATTGCGTCATAGAGCAATAAACCTATTAAATTGTTCGCCGGCGAAAACTTTTGGTTAGTTTGCAATGAAATTGCACTTTTTGCGCATCATGCGATAGTTTTTCATTTCTTGGATGGCGGAACGCATGCATGAATGAGTACACCTAGAGCACATGAAAATGTGAAATACGTTCGCGGCAGAGTAAACCAGGGGGCGGCAAGGGGGGCGCCGGTAGCAGCAGCAGCAGCAGCAGCAGAAGAACGATGCGCAAAACTTTGTTCACATCCACACCTGTGTACCTTTATGGATGATAGCGTAACGGTCTTTATGTGTGCTGCTTTATATGTATGCGAATGAAATGAGATTCTTCTTACTAAGTTTTCTCATATCATCATCCTCCATATGAAGCATTATGTCTTGCGTGACTGTGCGCGTGTGTTTGATGAAAGTTTTGACAAACTTTTCAACGCACTTCGTTTCATTTCGTTTTGCTGCGTGAATATGTGAATAACGTCGAGTTAGATGGCGCTTGTGACATACAAAACGACGAAATTCGAGATTTGCTTTATTATTGTTTTGGGCGTTATTTACTCTGAACACACAACTAGGTTAGGTTGTAGTGTTTTATTACAACAAACGATATTGAAATTGTGTGTGAAACTTTGAAATAATGTTTCTACATCATTTGCTTTTATCACAACGTAAATAATAACTCATCATGTGTGCTTCCTCATTATATTGCTTGTCAGTAATGATGATTGCGATGCGTCCAATCAATGCGTAAGATTGTTTTTTTTTTTGGTGGGTGATTTTTCGTATTAAGTATATGTTATTTCATTTCTTCCCTTTTGGTATGCAGTTCATTTCGTGTCAGTTTAGTAATGTTTTATGTCGCTTCGTCGATATTTCCGATGATTTCTTATGTTTTTCGTTTGCGGTTATTTTGGACGTTTTTCCCGATTTGGGCAACTTGCGTTTTTGTTTATGCTATACCAACCAACCATAAACAGTATTCGTTGAATGAACGCCACGAATATGATTAAATATGGCAAGATCAAATATTTCGTTCAACCCCGCATAAGATACTCATTTATTTTCCGGGAAACCACCGAGGAAAATATATCGACGCAAAAACAAACTAATTTCAACTGAAGTGGAAAGTTTTCAAATATTTATGATTCGATAATTAGCGCATTTTACGAGGCAAACTAACTTTATTCACACTTTTAATGTGCATAAAATTCCTCTGGCGTTTTATGAAGATAGATTTGGATTTTAATAGCGTCTTACTAGTCGATTACATCTTTTAGTGTCGATTAGAAAATTGTAAAATAGCGTTCATAAAAGCGGAATTATGATCGAAGAAAAGTTTGAGGATATTTAATTTTTTTACGCATCAATGCTTATGATGGTATTTATCGCATGATATTTATCACGTTTATCGATCATATTCCTTGTTATTTTTTATTCGCTTTGTGGGACGTTGCTGAATGGAAATTATTTTTCTTTGAACAAACCAAAGTGAAAGTCTTCAGCAAAGCGATTGTGCAATGATGGAATGCTTTCCTGGTCCTTTTTCATCTTCGTTTACTTTTTCTTCTCCTCGCCATGACGTTATTCGTTTTCCATTGGCGTCTTTTTGTGTGCGCGCTTCTTTAGCAATTGCAATCTTGCTGCTGCTGCTGCTGCGAGGGGCGGTGGTGAGGGTGGTTGGTTTGCTTGGTGACCATATGAAAGGGATGAAGATTTCGTCGTCGTGCTTACTCAATTTCGTTAGCGTGATTTACGAGTGCTCGCGATGAACGAAAGATGACGCATTGCTCACGATGTGAACGCGAACGTGGAAGCAACGTCTGCCTGAGCGAAAACTATGAATGCGAGGCTATAGATTCAAGAGCATCTTGCTTTTATGAAATATTATTAATTGCATTCATTTATCAACGCGCACGATACGCTTCCAGAGATCACTTAGCGTTTTGCTGTGCTTCTTTTTGCACATTTTGTGCTGCTCCCAGCCAGCCAACCGAGAGTGGGACAAGCAGGAGTGAAATCGTTTCGTCATTTTCTCGAAAAGTGTGCTATGAATGTACACTTGAGACTTTCTCAAGATTCTTCATTCAGTTCTTTGTGTCTTCCGCGCAAAAACGCAACATTTTTTCGATTACGTTTTTCGCTAAATTATTTTATTTATATTTACATTTCACCCTTCAATTTTTCACCCGCCGAAAAATCCACAGCACACAGAGATAATTTAAAAACACATTTTTATAATGGATGCATGATTTATGATCGCTACCGGAAACTGAATACGCGTTTAAACGTCGCATACATTTGCGTACGCGATAAGAAAATGCGACTGTCAGAGGGAAAAAAAGTCAGCGATAAGATGCAATAAATGTACACATTAAATGTGAATCTTGTAAATAAACAGCTACGGCAAGAACGCAAAAAAGAGTTGAGGTGTGCATGAAGAGTTTGATGATTTTCACAATTGCAGCCTCACTGAGTACGACTTTTCAAGTCGTGAAGTAATCTGAAAAAGTTTAAACTTACAACTTTTCCAATTGTTCCAACCTAACCTGTATCTCATAAATTTTGAAATCCTACACGGATTATTTGAGGCTAATTTCGAACAAGAGAAAATTATTTCGCTTCTAGGAAGTTGTTAAAACTAAATATTCTATAGGGAGTTTGAACATTTTAACCAAACCACATTGAAAGGAAAATTTAATTATAAATTTTTTTGTGGTCGTTGCGTGTATTTTTCAATATTAAGCCCGCGGAAAGCTCGTATTTTAAGCGTATTATGAAAAACTAGAAAACTGGCTCGGGGGTCCTTTGATGAATGGTCAGTGTATGTGGCCGGCGCTGACCTAATAATAGTCCGCCGGCCAACCGATTCTCTCTACCATATGTTGCCGCCCGCGTTTTTTCTCGGCCTCTCTAATTGACAATTAATATTGTTTTGGTTTGTTTGTCTTCCATTTTCACCCTTTATATAAACAGTGTTAATTTTTCTCGAAAATCCAATGCCTCAATTGCGATACTCTCGGCGCGGAAATAATTAAATTCGCGGCGGCGGCGGAGGCGTAAAATTACGTTTGAATATTAATGAAGTTAGGTTATAGTAGTCGGTGCACTGATTTTTATTTCGCAGAACGTGCATCATAATGGTGCACGCGCGTAATAATTAACTATAAAATAAATTATTATGTAAGGCATGTGATGCGCGGTCGGTAGGCTTTTAATTTCCACAGGGAAATTGGAAAACGTGCCATGCGCGCGAGCATTATCTCATCGTAATCACCCAAACCATTTTTTCGTTATGCGCCTTGCTGTTGCATACTTCTTGGTTGTTTACGCCGCCGCCTCTTTAAGGGTGTATTTTATAAAATTCGATTTCGTATAAATCTGTTAATTCAGTGGTTCCCAAAAAGTGAGTTAAATTATCGCTCCTTTTCGAGAAAAATATTATTGAGATGTGTCTTAATTTTACTCAAAGTCCCCCAAAATTACTCAGCTCCCCCTTATTATTACTCCGAGCCCCCTTAATATTATATTCCTCACAGCCTCATGAATATTAGTCAGTCTCTCACCTCACCCTTAATATTACTCAACTCTTTCTTCATATTATATTCCTAAATGTTCTCCTTAAAGTTACTTAGCCCCGCTTAATATTCAACTACCCCTTGATACAATATTCCTCGATGCTCTCTTAATATTAGTCACAACCCCCTTAAAGTTATTTAGCTTCCCGTTAATATTATTCGAAAGTCTCTTAATATTACTAAGCTCCCCGTTGAGAATATATTGTTTAGCGCCCTTTAAAGTTATTTAGGTCCCCCTTAATATTAGTCAGGGCTTCCTTAAAGTAACTTAGAACCCCCCTAAACATTAGTCAGAGTCCTTTCTTAAAATTACTCAGCGCCCCCTTAATATTACTCAGAGCCCCGTTACTATTACTCCCCTCCACCGTATTATTACTTAGCTCCCATTTAATATTTCTCAGAGCCCCTTAATATTACATAACTTCCCCTTAATATTATTTAACGTCCCCCTAAATTAATTTTTACTTACCGCCATTTACAGTTATTTCTTGTATCTAAAAACACCTCAGGTCATAATCACCGCCCTGGACTGCAACGGCCTATTTAGGAATCACTGTGCAAATTCACAACATTGAAATTTATTACTTGCTTTGATAATATTTCTTCTTTATTACACGAAAATTACAAACGTTTCTGATTTTCCACGAAAATATTTCAAAAACAATTTAATGGACCTTTTCCCTCTCTTTGAGCGCAAAAGCAAAAATGCCAAAATTATTATTTTATCATCTTTTTTGATAAACTTGAAATGGCCGAAAAACATAAATGATTATTCACCCTTCAGCTGATTGTAATGCGCCGGCCATTGATTTATGATCGCACAATAGAACGAAAAAAGCAAAACGGCGCCAAAGAAGCGCAAGAGAGCGAAAAGGGTTTGGATGGGTTGTCGGGCGGTTTTGGTGCGCGTTCATTTGTTTCACGCCGCCCACAATTGGCGTGCGAATGTGCGCCCGATTAGACGAAATCGATCATTAACCTGTCCGTTTTTGACGTTTCAATTCGAAGCGCGGTGGAACTCGGCAGAAGAGCGAGCTCATCATGTGTGAGCGTTATTAGCACCTTTCTCCTCATGCACGCCATGCGAATATGTATTAATTATCCTTCTGATAGCTGCGAGCGTATATTATTTTTCGATATGTGCTATTATCATGCATCATAATTACGCACACATAATTTCACATTTCATTATTACTCTCTTGCTTAATTTAGGCTGGAATATATTCTACGCAATTTATATGATTAAAATGCTCAGATTTAAAATCACTCGGCTGAAATTCAATTACATTTAATGCGTTTCTCACAATATTGAACTGTTCTGGGGGAGGTAAAATGCCTATCTTGATTGCATACGCATTGCACAATACGTGGTTGAAAAGCAGTGCGTGCTGAGTATGTTATACGCGTTGAACCTGAACTTTCCCGGGTTGCTATTGAAATGCATCGGTTTTGTGTAGCGTCCGCGTCCGCTGAAGCATTGAGCGGCAGAAAGCTGGGGCGGCGATGGCGGTGGCGGCAGTGCCAGTGTTATTATCATTAGGAATATATGAATATGCAGGTCTCGATAATAATGCGTCGTTATCGATTCCGCAGACAAGCGGCGGCTGAATGTTGTAATAACGATGCATAATGTGAGCTCCGCTTATCTTCAATGTCTTTTATAATTTATGGCGTGCGTCGCTTTTGCTAAATATTTATTTCGCGCCAACACGTGGTGGAAATATAATTGAATTTATGGTTAGTAGATTTTCCACGAATTCAGGTTAATGATGTTGACCAGGTTTGCATTTTACGGCGGGAAATACTAAAAAATACAGCGAGATAATGCAAGTTGCGTGTGATGCAAGACTATCTAAGACGTGGCAATTCCCCTAGGAAAATATTATTGTTCAACGCGCGCGCACACGACAGTTTGATGGGCGGAAAAGTGTGAAAATGTTGCATACCTGTCAATAGAACAATGCACAATTTGTATGCAAAGCTGTGCGAGAAGGAGTATTGCATGCATAATAAAGTTGCACGCGCGTGCATTTTAAGCGCGGAGGCGGACAAGGAACAACTCGCGTGGACAGGAAGGACAATGAAGGACGAGTATGATGAAAAACCAAAGAAAAACCATTACTATCGCATAATGTATGATATGATATGAAAAGCATCGAGTTTCGTCCCTTTGATATATATTTTTTGTCGATAAAGATCTTTTTCTTAATTAAAATATGCGCTTCGTTCGGGCAGCGAAAAAGAAAAGCAAAATTCTCTGTCATTTCGTATAAAGAATCCGTGTACAGACAAAACAAAACCGAAAAGCATCATCATTGTATCTCCATTAGAATTCCGCACAAACAGCAGAATGTTGATGGATATCCTGGTGCTCGTTTATGTCGTACATTTGCTTTGAAGTCTTGCTCTAGCCCTTATCCTTCTGCCACTGCTGCTCCTGCTCCTGCTGTTGCTGTTAGACACACACATGAATCTATGCAAACGTTGACCGGTTGCTTCGTTCGGTCGTTGGTTCGTCCAGCTCCTGGAATTCTAGCATGTGTAACAATATAGCCCGTAAAGTGCACACACTATATAATCATCGAATGCATTATACATTCACATTATCGTACACGTGCACGCAAGAGACAAAGACTTATATGCTGTATGTAGTCTGACACCGGACTCTTGCTCTCCTCACCTTTCTCACTTTATCGCTGGAATTTGCCGTCGAGCGCTTGGCGGCGAAGAGAGAAGGAGCGGACATTAGAGTGACACTTTGCTATTAGCCCATTCCCAAACACTGACAGTTTTCGAAGAGCTCGCGTATGACAACAACGACGGATACAATAAACGCTGGACAAAGTAAGACATATTTGAGGACGCGTGCGCGCGAGTGACATGCGAGCATGATAGAAGCCTGCCAGCCGAACGGGAATGAACGGGATAAACATAACTTTCACGGCGATGTAGTTGAACTTCTAGCTCTTGAACGATATTTTAATAAAGCGCCGCGAGCAATAATGCAAAATAACCAAAGTTGAATACGCTTTTTTTTCGCTGTGGTTTAATTTATATTCTGTAGTGGGATATTTACTTGGATTTATATTTCAAATTAATTAGGGGTAGTTTGTTCAAAGTAACAACTCAACTTAACAAAGTATCATCTCATTGTGGATGCATTGCAAATTAATATGCATATTTGGTTGCCTAACTTGTAAATGATTGATGAAAGAATTAACGTATTTTTTTAGTATAGCGATAAGACGCAAATTTGTAAGACCATTATAGCATGCATATTACATCCCTTTTCACTAGAAGACGCACAAGCAATTAACCATTTTCTAAGATGCGTCTTATGGGGCGGGAGACAGATAATTAAGAAATTAACTGCCAAACACACTGTGATGGGCTAAAGGAAAAATATCCATGGGGAGATGTAATATTATTCAGCGCCCTTTCAATAAACACCGTCTCCTTAAATAAATTTTTACTTATCGCCTCTTACAATTATTTATCACCCCACAAATGTTTCAAATCAGGGGGCAGTAGAGCATATTTTGGGAATCACTGCTATACATTACACTGGAATACGTGGGTGATTCAGGTGAAAGTGGGTGACACAGTCTGATAAAATATTTGGTGTCACCCGGGTTTGGGTGACACGGCAGAAAACGTCTTAATAAAAGTTCCTGGTTTCTTACATGAATTAAAAGTGTTTTACGATTAATTACGGCGCGCTTGAAATGACCAGTAAAGTAAATGCGAACTTTAGAGTAATTTTCTTTACTTAAAGTTTCGCGTTGTAAACTCGTAGGACATTGAACAAATTTAACAATTTCAGTATATCAAAACCGTCGTGAGTGGAGATTTTATTTGATATTACGCGATATTACACTCTCTTCCGAGATTCCAGCACGACGAAGTTTTGTGCTCATACTCATGTCGTATGGCTTGTTGTGTTCCTGCGCATTTATAGCGCAAGCATTACACACATTTCTCATCCGCGCCTGCGACGTTTTCTATGCAATGTAGTATATCATTTGCATTAATGAGAATTTCTCAGCGGTCACATTAGTCGAGCAATGCACTTACATCTCTCAGAACGTGCGAGCGCTTCCTGCCTCCGTCTTCGTCCCGTGCTAGGCGTAGCTTCATCCTTAAGATGCTCATATTGCGACGGCAGGAAGGGAGGAAAGAAGGGACGATTATGTGGTTGTGCACTGTAGTCGACAAAGAAAACAAATTGCGCGAAATGGATTACGCTCCTTTTCCTCAAGAATGAGGAAGGACTCTCTTCTCCTCTCCGTACAATGTGTATAAAATAACAAAGTGTCATAATATAAGACACATTTCGTATTTTTCCTTCTTTACTGATGGTATTTAAGTAAAGTTCTTTATGCGGATGCAGAAATTTCATTGTTTTTATTGTGCTGCGCAGCGGCACAAGCGGTTTAAGGATAACATCTGAGGGTTGTTTATTTATCTCTTGTTTTCTTGTTATTTGTTTTTCTCGTGGTTTTGTTTAATTCAGCCCTATTAGTCGTGTTTGCGTATATCCTTTTCGAAGTGAGACGACGAGGCAAAGCTTAAGTTTTTTCCGAGTACTCGCCGCGTTTTCGTGGCTGCTGCCTCAGTTGAGTTTGAGTTTCGGGGCGCGCGTTGAGCGGTGTTAATTTTCCGACATTTTCCAGTAAATTTGCGTTGTGCTGCGAGGGGTTCGTGCGCATCCGCGGAAGAAAAGCACAAAGAAGAAAACTATTGGCGGCTGCGCTGTTAAGCAACAAGCTGGCGGCTCTCGGGCTTACCATACGTGGTTTGCCATCGCGCGTTCTGTCACATGTTGCCACCGCATTTATGCCCGCTCATTGAGTGTGTGCGGGCGCCGCGACGCGCGACGTGTATTCGCAAGGCGCGTTATTGGAGTCAGAATGTGGTGACTCATGACTGGTGACAACTGCGGTTGCACACCGCATGAGAGACGCCGGAAACATGCTACGAACCGGAACTCTATGCTCTATTCGCCTGTATCGAATATGCGATATTTTATTTTTATAAAGGGTGTTAATATATTTCATATTACTTTCTCCGCGTTTTCATATAGTTTTATTATGAATGAAAACTAACCTACAAAAAAATTAATAAAATTTTCGTAGTTCATAATGGGATCTTGGAAAGTTTAAATCAGTGATTCCCAAAAATGTTGTATGCGTATTAGTTCGATTCTTTTCGGTAAAAATCTAGGTAATAGGGATTTTACTTCTTATTATTCATCCCCCCAAAAGCACTCCAAGTCATCACCGCCCCTTGATCTGCCGCAACATTCATTTCACAGGTCACAGGTTTAAAGTAAAAGTTAGTAATAATCTAAGGAATTTACGATGATAATTAATTATTTTTTATCGCCCCAAACGTACTTCAAGGTCATCACCGCCCCTTGGTCTGCCGCCACATACATTTTGGGAAGCATTAAAACTAAAACTTATCGAAAATCCAGGGAATTTTGGTTTGTTATATCATTATTAGTTGGACTCCGTTCGGTAAAATTCGGTTATTGAAATTTAATAATAGGGGGCCTTTTGTCCCCTTATCATCCATCGCCCCTAAATGCACCTTAGGTTATCATAGCCCCCCTGTTCTGGTGCACTACCCCTTTTGGAAATCATTGCTTCAATCTAAATCTTAGCAAGAATCTAGGGAATTTTGCTTTGTTATGTCATTATTAGTTATTCGGTAAAATACGGAATTTATTATAATTTAATATTAGTGGGCCTCTTACCCCGTTATTATTCGCCGCCTTCAAATGCACCTTGGGTTATCACCACCCTTCTGGTTTGCTGCAGTATCCTTTTTGGGAATTATTGGTTAAATCAAAACTTTAGCCAAATTTAAGAAATTTTGCTTTATTACATCGTATTTACTCAGGGTCTTGTCGGTAAAATTCGGAATTTATTATATTTTAATAATAGAGTTTTGCTAGGTTAGGAAAAAAGTTTAATATATTTAATTAAAGGCCATTTTGAGTGCGCAAATATAAAGCCATTGCAAAAGAAATCGCATTCCGTAAATCTCCGCACTAATGCGTAATTATTATTCCACTGATAAAAACAATTTAATACGGGATTCGTGTATGCGCACTGACACAGTCGGGGAAGCACATTTGGCGTAGTCGTAGGTGTGTAGGACGAGGACGAAACGCCCGGCGAATCCGCCCGAAACGCCGAAGCGCCGGAGCGCCGCCAGTACTAGGTCGTCCGTCGCGGCGCCGGCATCGTGCGTGGGTGCATCTCCCGTGAGCGTCCTTTTCGCGCGCCGCCTCTCGTACGTGTTTGCTCCTGCTTAGCCAGCAATCATGTCGTGTGTTAATTGCACCTTAATGCTGTGCTCATCCTTCTTGGACATTCATTCATTCCATTGACATCGAAAGACACTGCCAACAATCGTTCAATGTTCGCCACGTCAACAATAAATGTGCAGTGCTAATCACTTTGATTCAAGTGCATTTAAATTGTAATCAAACAATTCGCCGTTGCATCAATGACATTTCAGTGTTGATCGTTTCGACGATTACGATGCGTACGATGCATTCATGGACGATGAAAAATATTCGGATGCGTGTTTACAAATGCGTAAAGTTCTTCGTGTTCTACACTTGTCTCTCATGCGTTTTGCATTTGGATGTGGATTTATCGTCTGCGGTTTATGCGGCAACAGTTAAAGAAGGTTAGTTTTCAATAGAAAACTCGCGTTCAAGACGAACGCATAAATAACATGTTGTGTGTATTTCAATTGAAATTCGAATAGGAAATGCATGCAAAAAACATGCAAACGGATGCATTTTTTCCCACACGCGCTATTGTTGTTTCTATATTTATTTTTGCATACGGTACACTTTATTTGCGTTTTGTGCACGAATTGCAGCAGTCGCAGGGGGGCGGCAATGATAATATTGTGCGTACGCAGTGAACGGACAGGACGTGCAAAAATGCGTATAAATCGTGGCAAATCAAGCGTGAAATTTTGGAATAAATTACGAGCTCGCAAATAAATCACTTCGGCGTTCACTCGCACACTCGAGCCGCATCGCCGCCGCCGCCGTCAGCCGCCACCGGCCGAATAAAAGTGCGGAAAGGCACAGAGGTTGACGCTTTTTCTACGTTTCTTCGCGCCAGTCTTCGGCTGCCTTTATTATTATTATTTAGACGCACGCCGGAAATGCCGGGGATATTTTGATGAAAAAATGAAATAATCCAAGATGCGCAATCTGGGTGCGATGCTGCTATGAGAAGACTCTGATTTTATTTTTTATTTGATTTTTTTGCGCGCCGCCTGTTTTTCTTTGGCGTGGGTGGAAATTGTTTTTATTATGGAAATTTATATTATTCATGCTTTTTTGATTTTATTTTATTTTGCGTTCTTTAATTAACATTCATTTGCTGTTTACGTACGCGAGTATCGAATGCCTTGCGGATATTAATACACTGCGTGCAATTAAAATGAAAATCTGGATGTGAAATATTATGTTGGAGGAATTAAAGAATTAACAATTAGCGTAATTTGCGTTTGTGAGCCACTCACAGGTAAAATGTACAATTTTTTCCCTCATTTTCCATTCTGCGCTGCGATGAGACTCATTCCATTTCTTTTATTCTTCGGTGAATCACTGCCCATTTATTCAACTGCGCGTTATCATTTCTCTCGCATTGCATCGCGACGCGCACTGCGACCGGTAGAAGTTTGCGCTTGTCCTACGTACCTAGGTATATTTTGCGGTCTAAAATAAAAGTCGGAAAGCACGGCGGAAAAAATGTGACCGACGAAGACGAGGCGAAAAGCTACTTGGAGTTTGAAATACGTTGTACGAAGGAAGGAGTACAACTGTACCGTGTGCGCTCTTAAAAATTATTTATTCATTCAGGAAGCCCAACGTTGCACTGCGTCTTCTTTCTCTTTTTATGATTTTTTACCTTGCTGCCACCATCCATGCACGCTTGCAATGTATACGGATATTTTGTTGCTACATTTTGTAAATTTTGTGTTATGTACCCACGAATCGTGCAGTATGAAATCCAAAAGAAAAACGTAGTTTTAGTATGCGATAAAATGAGTTTTAGTCATGAAAATACTGAAATTTTATTTTTTGCTCTAAATGGTGAAGATTAAAGCGGTGCACATTAGTTGGATAAACGTTTATTGGTAAAAACCTGCTAAAACGATTTTGAAAATTCAAATTAGGATTTAATAATGAAATTTTGAAAAATAAATTGAAGTTAAATTTAGATGTAACAAAAGAGTTATTCTTTCAAGAATAAATATAACATAAGTGTACGTTGAAAAATGATGCAAAAGTAACGTTATAAATCCTAAAATCTGATTTTTGAATTGCCATAATTTTTAATTGTACAGGGTGAGGGAGATTAGACATAACAGTCGTGATTCTTCATTACATTATCCATTTTTCACTTGTAATATCGTCTTGACATAAGTTGACATATATTGGTACAAATCGCTTTGTAAATTCGTAATTTACCCAAAATTGGAAATATTTCAAAAATTAATTTTTCTGTGGAACTATAATATTTAACAAAAAATATTTATGCTATCCCAAAGATAATTAGTTTCCGTTTCGATAAATGTAAATAGTTTTGCTTAAGAAGGATCAAGAGCTAAGAAAATGAATTTTGAATATGATGTTTCTGCAAAGAGCTAATCTCGGCGCATACATTGTTCGATTTTGATTATCAATTATTGATAAACTATCTTTCCCATTAAAATTATATTTTCGGATTCATAAAAATCACCTATTTCAGTGAGTAGTAAATATTTTTTTATGTGACATTATTTACTTTTACAACAATTTCCTCATATTACGAGTGTGCGTCATGAAAAATGGAAATTTTCGACCATCCTAAAGTAATTATTCTAAAGCATAATAAACTAATCTAGTTTTGCATTCTATCATGAACGTACACGAATAACCCTAAAATAGATCAGGTCTTCGCCTCGCTGTAAGCGGAGGTCGTGATTATCTGCAAATGGGGAATTATCCAGATCTGATCTGACCTAGCCTTATAAGTAATAAATTGTGCGTGAACATCGCAGGAGGCTGAAACTCCGCATATCCCGCACGTAGGTGGCGAGTGATAAGCATCCGCGCGATTACGAATACAACTATCATGCATTTCCAAAAGGCATTTGTGTGTTAATGAGCGCGCATCCGCTCGTCGGCTTCTTCCTGCCGTGGCCAAATTAACGCCGCGTGCAAATATTAATGCCAATTACAGCATATCACATACAGCATAATACACCGGTCCATGTGATAAATGAGTTACGGCGCGGTCGCAAACAAAGAGCGCACGGTGCGCGCGCGCGAGTAAAGTTTGTTCGTTTGTTCATTAAATCATTAAATCATGCTAAGTAATGCTTCGCAATTAGCTGATGAATGCGGGCGTCGCATTTGCGCGTCGACCTCAAAGAGACTGAGCGGGCGGTGATTGAATCATGCGAGGCATTGATATGAAAAAAGGCGTTGGTGTTGAGTGGTGCGCGCACTGCCGAATGTGATTAGCCATCCGAATGAAATTTCGTTTTGACTGCGTGTGTGCTCGCGCAAAGCGACAGAGAATTCGAAAAAGCACACCGACTAATGAATTCGCTTCGACAAATTAGTCTTTCGCGAGCGAAACGAAACTCGAAACTCACTTGTATTCGACTGTACCTACATAAAAGCAATTGCATTCTTGCACTGCGGAAAAACACGTACTGAATTGCATACTAATTGCTAACGCTTCAACAATCACAGACGTGAAACAATTTCTAACGTTCTAGAAAAATCACATTTTTGCGCTGAGGAAATGCAAGGAATCGGGGGGGAAGAAAAAAATATATAAGGTCATAATCTACGTAATAATAGTTCATTACTGTAAGTGAGGAAAAACTTTCGTGCTTAATTCCGATAGAGAAAAGTAAAATTAAAAATTTGTAGGAACGGAATCCTATTAAATTGCAGAAATCGGAAAAGTTTCCTTACGATTTTTTGTGCTTCTTTTTTACGTTTTTTCTCGGCACAGCGCTGGCCTGAGGGGCGGTGCACACTCATCAATCCTTCAGGACGTTCCTCGTGTTCTCGAGCATCGCACGCGCGAGCGTTCACGGGAAGAAAAGCAACAGCGCATTTTTCGTTTGCGTTGCCGGACGGAGTAGCACTAGTAGCCAAGATTTTTTTGTTTTTCCTAATTTTTCTCCTTTATTTTTCGTTGCTCTTATTGGTATTTTACTCGCAGCGCGAGGAATTTTATAGCGTCGTCAGCATTTCCACTTGATCGTTAAGTAAATATTACTTCCCAAAGGATTTTTCGAATTTAAAAATTAATTTTCAACTTCCGTCATATGAAAACTCGCGTGTGTGTAGAGGGGTGGTGGACAATTTATTGAAGTTTAGAAGTAGAGTGGCGGTGAAAATAGGGGATAAAAAGATAGTGAGAAGAGAGGAAATTAGATGTCGCTCATTTTGATTGAGACGTGCGAACACTTTGTATGGTTTATCTCTATTGGTACATCTCTTTGTTCGGAGAGCAACTAAAAGGCGATTTTCACGCGCACTTTGCGCGCTAAGTGACTTTACGCCGCCGGCCACGAGGACTTTCTTCGTGTGCTCACTATCTCAGTGTGTGATCCTTTTCATCGTTTTTGTACACTAAATCGCCGCAGTTTTCGGGGCGCTATCATACGTGCGGGGGCGGCGTTTCCAGCGGGTGCGTGATTGACGTGTCAATAAAATTCCAAGTGTCTGAGAGACATCCGATAACAAGTGTCCCATGGTCAGTAAATTAACCTTTTTAAGGATCTTCTTCAAGTATTTCACTCACAAACGCGCGGAAATGACGAAAATAGTTCATGAAATATTTTGGAAATTTCAAATTTTTACGGTTTTAAGAAAGACTTTCAATTCGAAGAAAGCAGTATATGGATAGATTCTTCATTTAATTATATATTTTAAGTGGTAATCTTTAACCTAAGTTGACAGACATTGATAGAAATCGATTTGGGATTTTTTCGCAAAATTCGAAATTTTTCAAAAATAAATTCTCTTTGATAATACGCATAATATTTAGAAAAAGACGTCAATACAAAATTAATTAGTTGAAGTTTTTATAGTATTTATCTGTTTTATGGAAGAAAGACCAAGATCTTAGAAAATGTATTTTGATTGTAAGACTACTCGCGATGCATAAATTGTTCGAATAAAATTATTCGATGCGCCTGAAACACACTCGATAACAATTCTTCAGTCGTCTGTAAGTTAACCTTTTTAAGGACCTCCTTCAAGCACTTCACTCGCCTATATGTACATACTCAAAGTACCCGGAAAAAACTGATGAAGTATTTTGGAGATCTTAAATTTCCTTCAATTTAAGAAATAACGTTTGAATAAAAATTACTCGCAGGTTGTAAATCGATATGAGCACTTTAACAATAGACTTTTCATTAAATTATGTTGACATACGTTGAAACGCACGAGTTGACATACGTTGAAAGAATTCGGGAATTTTATTTTCAACATTGGAGAATTTCAAAAAATCAATATATCATTCAAAATATTATATTGAAGAAATCAAATTCATGTTAACATAAAGTTTTATCAGTTTTATTGATGAACGATCTGGAGCTCGGAAAATGATTTTGGAAAATGACACTAATCGCAGTGCATAACTTCTTCGAATAAAATTCATCAATGTTTCTGAAGAACGTTAGATAACAGCTAGTCCTTCTTCTGTAAATTAACCTTTTTAAGAACCTTTTTCAAGTATTGCACTCATAAAAAAGGAAGCTTTGGAAATGAGATAAAAGTTGATGAAATATTTTGGAAATCTTAAATTTTCACGAATTTAAGAAATAAGAAATAACGCTTGAGTAAAAATTGCGCGCAGACTTGCAAATCGAGGTGAGCACTTTATGCATAGATTGATGATGTCCATTTCGAGGACGTGAGGTCCTTGATGCCGATCATATTTCCATGTCACACGCGGGGCACTTTTCATCTGTTTGCTCGACCGGTATTCGTTCTTCCGCGTCCGAACCTTTTTTTGCCCTTCAGGTTTCCGCGCGGATGCGCACGATTTTCACAACGTGCAAATATCTCTCCAACGTTGAAGCAATTTCGAAACATTATCAACTCTTCTTATTTCGCCCCGAGAACCGAGAGACAGAGAGTGGATAAACACTTTGCCTGTCGACTTGATCTGTAAACTACGAAATGACATTTTCGTGTATTTCAACTTCTTAGTTTCTTCTTCACTTGTTGTTAAGTAGCAAACTAAAGAAATCAAACACGTACGGAATTTACTCGTTTTTTTAACATATTCGAAAACATGCAGTATGCGCATTTGGCAAGTTTAAAAGATGCTTAGATATACAATACGAATGAAAAGTTGAAGACGAAGAATAAAACGTGGGCGAGAATCAAACGAGGTAAAACGATAAATGTGTCAAAAAGTTATCGCAACTTTTCGGCGCTCTAGCGACTTCTGTCCCGATTCATCCATCCATCCATCCATCCATCCATCGAACGTCTATCCATCGGGCGAATAAAAGCGCAAAATCGAAGGTGTGCGTTTTCATGCTTTCGAGACGCGAACACGAAAAATGTTTTTCCTCTAATCGAATCCCCAAGAAGCGTCCTCTCGCTAAAACCAAAAGCCAGACGAGGAAAAAATTAAGTTTGCCGCGTGCGCGTAAAGAAAAACACCGGAGCGTGAGCCGAGCCGAACGTCAAAAAACAACAAAAGTTGCCAACAGAAATTCATAAGATGCGAGCGAGCGCGCGCGCGCGTGCCTTTGATGAAAAAGTTTTTCGTCGATCAATATCGTTAATAAGTTATCAATACCGAGATATCAATTATGACTTGTATTTTTATTGCGTTAGGTTTTCTGCGGTTTTTTTAGCGTTTCCTTCAGAACTTTTATATTTGATGTCAATAAGACACAAAAAATATTTCAGGAAAAGCTTTTAGTGATATTACCTTTGATAATATTTACTTATAATTCATTCAAATTAATACAATCATATTGATTAATTAATAAAAACTTCTTACTGATTTGTATGAAAGTAGAAAATATTTTATTGATAATTTTCAGCAAGAGAATTACGCTGCTAACAATGGTAGCAATCTGATTAATCATTTTCTCTCATAGTTATCAACAAGCAAATAAATAATTAATAAATCTGGGTGCCAATAACACTCATTAATTTGATGATTTTTCTTTTATTTATAATAATAATGTATAAGTTAATAATTTATAAATCTCACGGTGAACAATTTCACTGATTAATAACAGTAATAAAAACTGGTGATTTGTGCAAAGCAGAAATTTTTCCTTTTCCCTAAACATTATAAATAAATTAATAATTCATAGATCACATTGTTAATAATTTCACTGATTAATAACATTAATAGAAATTGATGATTTGTGCAAAGTAGAAGTTTTCTTTGTGCCTGAAAATTATCAACAAGTAAATAATTCATATATTACACTGTTAACAATTTCACTGTTTAATAAAATTAATAAAAACTAGTGATTTGTGCAAAGCAGATGTTTTTCCTTTTCCCTGAAAATTATCAATAAGTTAATGATTAATAGATTTCACTGTTAATAATAGCACTAATCATTTGTGCAAAGTAGAAAATATTTCTTTTCTTTGATAATTATCAATAAGTTAATAATTAATAGATCTCACTGTTAACAATTCCATTAATCAATAAGTTTAATAAAAACTTATTAACCTATTGATAATTATCAATGAGTTGATCTCAAACTTAACAATTGCATTAATCAATAAGTTTAATAAAAATTTGTGATTTGTGCATAGTAGAAAATCTTTCTTTTGTTTGATAATTATCAATAAGTTAATAATTAATAGATTACGCTGTTAACAATTGAACTGATTTATCCGATTGATAAGAAGTTGGTGCTTTTGCAAAAGGGAGAGAAATTTTCCGCGCATTGAACAACGTGAACAGATAAGAAGAAACAAACAAGCAAACAGCGCACTTTACTTTTGTACTTTTAGTCGTTTGAGCTCTCGTCGTGCAATGCGGCGCGTACGCTTTTCCAACTTTTAATGATATACTTACAACCCCTACATGAACGAGCCAGCTCGTACACTTCGCAACCAACACACTCGCGTAATTTACCGAGAGAAGACAACTATTGCCAACGAGATGCATGCGCTTTGAAGAGAGACATTCATTCAAATGTATCACTTTACAATCGTGGTTGGCAAATGCGTAAAAGCCAAATTGCACATGTAATTGTTTCACCAACTGCGATTTGCATTTTAAATCACACGAATCATATTATTAGCGCACAATTGGCTATTGAATCTCTTATTTGTTCGAGTGTCACGTTGTTTGAATAATTCGTATAATTACGTCGCAAAATATTCGATACTATTTATTGAATATTATTATGCTGCTGCACAAACTTGTAATTGAAGTTAATGGCCGTAATTTATATCGTTGTTTGCTTACGTTTATTTTAATTGAAAAGTAATACTCGGCGAGAATTTATTTACTTTAATTTTCATACGGAAAGTTTTAATGAATTTTCAATATTTAATTAAATATTACTTATCGAGAAATATCACACGGTAAATATTTACCAAACTGAACATTGCGTAAATGCATTGTTGCATTTCGGCGAATTAAAATTTAACACGAATTGTAATAAGTCTAATAAAATACATTTTACAGCAAAGCGTAAAATTAGGAATTAATTCATTGAATGGATAAATTATGCACGTCACAACTGCTAAAAACATTCGGCTCATTATTGCATAAAACACGAAACACTAGACACAATTAGCCAAATGAATTCGGCAATAATAACGCAGCAACAGCGGCATTTATGTTGAATGATTATGAAATTAATATTTAAACGTATTCGTGCATTAATAAATTCACATGATTTCGAAATTAATTAGCCTTATGCACGCTGCGTCGTTCTCACTCGCTCTGCGCAGCAATTAAAGCAATGTGATTTGACAGATTGCAATGCACTGGAAAATCCTTTTCGTTCGTCATCAGCACGTTAAATACGAGTAAATACATACAATGGCGAGTGGAATATTCGGACTGAATGATGGCGAAGATGATATGTGTACATTAAACGCATTACAATTGCATTTTATCTGATGCGGAATTGCGCTCATTACATTTTATTTCATTAAACGCTAATCTAACAGTAGCAGCAGCAGCACAAAATGTGAATAAATAGATAAAGCGTTTAGTGGTAAACGACGACTGACGCAGATGTCGAAACATCACGCACCAACGCGAAATACTCGAAGGGCAATTAATATTCAAATGACGCAATTAATTGGAAAGGTTCATTAAGCGAACGCGCGGTCGATCGGCTCAATAGATAATTGCAAAATCGTAAACGTTGCCGTTCGTTTGACGTTTTCATCTATATGTGAAAATTTGCCAATAGTTAATGTTTAATTAAAAAAGAATTAAAACTTCATTCGCACACTTAAATTTCCCTTAAAATTCATATCCTTTCTATACATCAAGGAATTTCAATATTGTTATTACGTTCCAGATATTTTGGAAGAATATTTCCATCAATCCATGGGTGGGTGACACTATTTAAAAATGTTGATCTTTCATAAAGTTCAGATGTATGCTTTTGAGTATTTTTGAAATTGATAGACTATTAGTTGTAGTATATTATTCAATAATAAAGATGGGTATATGAATATTAGTTCGGTCGTAATTTAATTTCAAAGTTGAACAATGTACGAATGTCAAAATAATGATGAATTTTTGAAATTTATTTAATGCTCTCAAAATTATCTTGCAAGAAAACTACATTCATATATTGAAAGTTCAATTAACGTAGAAAATGATAAATGTTTAAAACTTGAAGAACTATTAATGGTTTATGAGATATTTGAAGTTGAACATTTCTGTTTTTTGCATGAATTTTTCTAAAAAGTAAACCTTTTGTTTATGAGAGCTGTTGTGTCTAAATGAGATCTATATCATGAAAAAAATAAATTAATAAGACATCGACTCATGCTGGCCTGATTGGCCGAAACTGACAACTTTCTGAAGTAATTTTTGATTAAACGTAAAAAAACAAGCATTTTTACAGATTGTAGGATTTATACGATTTTACAAACTGTGTGTATTTTGGATCACTTAAATACTGTACGCTTATGGGCTAAACAAATGATAGTTTTTTACCGTCATTTGATAGTTTTTTACCGTCACCCAAGTATGGGTGACAGTACATTTAAATGTGAAACGAAGAAACAAAGGAGGATTTTCAAACACGAAAATATTTGGAATAATCTGAATAAAATTGCATTGAGAAATTTATAGGAATTATCTAAAAACTTGAGAAATTTGATAAAAAACAATAGTTGAAAAGTTGAACCAATTTGTGAGTTTACATGCATACAATAAGCAGACGCTCTTCTCGTAGATTGAAGCAGCTTGGAAGAACACATGTAGAAACTTACGTAATGTACGTTGTGTTCCGCCAGGATAGAGAATAGATGTGATTGCATTTCAGTCGCTGTATTCGCATGTGGCCGCCACATACTACTCGAATGCACTTAGAGCGTCGAGAAAAACGCGGAAAAACACATGCAATCGTGTTACTTACTTCCGAAGCATTGGCGTACATTATTCGACCCTCGACACTCGCTATGTAAATGTACTTCTTCCTTCGCCAGAGAGAAAAACTGAATCGTTTGCTTGCCAACGAATTCAAACTATTGCCTGGCGAAACCTTGCAAAATAAGAAATCCTAACACGTAACAAAACTTGTTGAATATTTAATCCAAAATCCAAAAGTTGTATTCATATCAAACTATAAAATATTATTTATTCATACGAATAACTAACGTTTATTTGCGTTTGTAATATTCGGGGTGACGACAACTAATATTGTTCCTAGTTGATGAGATCTTGTGCGAAATATAGTTCCGTGTGTTGTTTCAATAAAATAAGGTTATGATGATTATATTTCGGCTCATACGACGTCGTGTGACATGACTTGATACGCTTTAAGCGCACGATGTCCGGCTACGAGTTGATATGCATTAATAGTGTAGGTGTGCAGGCGTGCTGCATACGCGAAAACAGTTCCGAATGGCGCCAGAGGGCAATCTGTAGTAAATTTCAGCATGCGCCTGCTGTTGTCCCAGTCAACAGCCCCCCAAACATATAGCCGCCGACGTTGCCGCCCCTCTGCGAGTTCCATTTCAACAACGCTCCCGCGGACTTTGCAAACATCTTCAGTAATTCATGAAGTCAAGATGCGGCACTCGCGGTACGCGCCTAATATTTCATCCGTTTTCAAATTTATACTTCGTACACATTTAGTATCCATACTGAATGTCCCAAACCACCTCTTAAAATCCTAAAACCTCTCCCGAAAATCCTGAATTTTAATTGATTATCCCGGAGAATTCCTATTCTTCGAGGGGAGGCAAAAAATTCAATCAACGCTTGGTATAGAATATGGGGTATGTAAAACCTTAATCCTTGATGGTCCTTGTTTGCGAAGGATTCGGGATTTGCGTGTTGCGTCGGAGAACTTAACCAACAACACTTTCGGGCGGGCCGTCTTTGTCTAAACATTTTAAGTCGGCGGACGCGCGCGTGCAAGAAAGCCCGTCGATAAACTCATACGTTTCGACGCAGGGGGCGGCTGTTGTTGAAATTTGGTGTGTGCGTTATGCTCCGGGGGGCAGCAGTCTATGTCATCTAGGGTCCGTGCGCACTAATTACCCTGCCGCAATGTTTGAGAGCCGCCAAAGGTCCGCCAAGGTGGATTGTCCGTTCGCCGAAGAAGGGTCTTACAATTTGACGTAATTTCATTAATATGTATTCGCATAGTTGGCATACTTGTGCGTGACGCCTAAGCCTTATTTTGTTTTAATATTAATAAATTAATATCGCTACAAGATGCAAATTTCCCACAAACTTTTCACATTATTATTATTATTAATTTCAATATCTGCTCATCGTATTTGAATTGACAAGAAGTTTGAAGACGCTTTGAGGTTAAATCATTAAATTATTAACACCCACGTGCACACCGTGCTGATTAACAATTGACCCTTTGCTCGCCGTCGCTAATGGCAACTGCCCATCAAACAGAATCCAGCGTGCGTGCGTCAGCGGTGGCGGCTGTTCACTTGCAGGACTCTGCTGCTGCCGCCGTCATCGACATGAGAATCCACTTAGAGCCTGCAGGTGCGGCGTACTCGAATCGAACGCCGCGGCAGGACAACAATGTGTCGCATATTGTGTTCGACAACTATGTCGACACTAGATACACACGTACCGTATGCGTGCAACTGTGTTTATATATCGATTCATTCCAATTTAATTGATCCTTTCATACAATTAATAACAATCGAATAATCCTTGTTGCGAGTCTGAGATCCTGAAAATTCTAAGCGCTCATCATAACAACAATGGCCGTGTTAAATGACTACGTAATATAGTTTTAGTTGCTTTTGATACATAATGCAAACTAGAATGAAAGAGCGCGTTCAACGCTTTACGCTTTCTCAAGACGTATTTGAAGATGAAATAATTTGAAAAGTTTACAAGTTGCGCGATGCGCTTCTCACTCGTCTGACTGAAGAATGGAATGGTGAATTAACGCATGGCAATTACTTAGGGCTTAGGTGATAACACGCGCAAAGTGTTATTACAATCATTAATCTTGTAAATTGTAAGCGGGCGTGCGCCCAAAGCGAAGGCGGACGAGCGAACGTTTCGCGCGCGCGCGCATCTTCTTCGTAACGTATTCCACTCCAGAGCGAATGTTACACGTTACCATTAATTAATTAAGGTATTAACACCTAGTTTCATTTGGGTATTCAATGTTGGAAATGTGAATAATACACAAATAGAAATTGCAAATTGTTCATTCCTATTTATGCTTATGTAATTTGACAAGTGCTTTATTAACTTGAATAAATATTTTGCTGTGGAATAACTCATCCTTCGCTGAGTTTTCAGAGGTGGTGGTTGTGTTGGTGGTGGTCGGGCGAATAACTTAAATATAAGTGGACAAATATGAGAGGAATATCGAAAAATAGTGAAATAAGTCTCTATTTCCTTATTTCTTTCTCGTGTGATTGCTTTCATAGATGCATGAATAGATCTTCGCGTGCGGACAATTGCAGCAGCATGCAACTTTGTCAATTTTGGTGCGCCATGCTCTGCTCGTTGGCGTTGAGACCGCCGGTTATTGAATCGTGCACGATTCGGAATGCATCCGCCTCCGACGCCGCCGCCGCCGGTTTTCACGACAAAAGGCGCTTCTCCTTCGTTGTCGCCTGTCTTCTCAGCCAAGCGCGCATTCAACTGCGCGACGACACTGGCAAACATCATGAGTAACACGTCCCAAACAACGCCACGAAAAAATTCTAAAGAAATATCACTTTTCACATTTCTGCCACATTTCGTGTGTGCTTTATCGCTTGCGCATTTTTATTTAGTGCTTTCTTCTGCAAGAATGGATAATATTTAATATTTATCATTGTCACGAAAAGAACGTCCCAAACATCTTTCAACTTTATGCGTTTTTAAGGAGATTATCAAGTTTATCGAACACTTTGTATAAAAACGCATAGACATTCATTCATTATACTTGCAAGAAGCCTGACACATCCGTCGCGACGCATCTCTTGAGAAATTCCTAGTGCAACTCTGTCGACGTAGCTGAATGCAAACGCGCGCGCGAAGAGCGCACAATTAAAATGAATGTTTGATGGCGTTCGGGGGCGGCTATGGCACAAATTGTGCGGCATTTTATACCCCTCGCTTGACGTGGGGGCGGCTGTCAGGCGCGCCGGCAGCGCTATTTTACAGCGTGTGCTTTACCAATGAACATGAACCAAATGCAATGTGTGTGCATCTTATGATTTTTGCATGCACCTAGCACCGGCTATAAAGTTAACAATCGGCTCGCCGGCAGCAGCCGCGCGGAAAGCGCAAGAGACGGAACAAACAAACGTTTATTTGTTGGACGCGACGTGCTCGGCCGATTTCATTCGATTCGCTATTCAACTATGGATGAACCATATCCACTGCCGCCGTCGAACGGAAGCGGCGGAGGAAATGCGAAAGCAAAGAATGAACACGCTGAATACAAACATGAATAGCTAGCGCGTTTAATAATGAATTCAAGCGATGAATACTTGATGATTGAGCCAAGCCAAAAAGGCATTCGTTTGATGAGTTTTTAACCAAATTATTTGGCGCAAGAATAAAAATAATTTTCGTATTGGCACTGTGTCACTTTTCGGTATTTTTTCCAACTAGATGTATCCTCCCTCGGGAACATCTATTCCATTGACAGGGAATGTTCATCCGAATGCCAGAAACGGACGCGATTGCCATTAAACATTCAATGAATGTGAAGGTCCCGACGTGCATTGACCAATTTTTTTCTATGCAGGCGTAAAATTTACTTCAATTGCACTCGCGTAAAACGCGTGAAATCAAATTTTAATTATCGAAAGTTGAACGTTTCAAGCATAAATTCGTCACTTGGTTTGGTGGAAAAAAATATTAGGTAACTGTAGTGTATTTTAAAGTTGGTAGCCGCAATTTAACCATGCGCACGAAAGTACATTCGGAATTGTTTCTGTTCGCCCGAAGATGAATTGAATACAAGTTTAATTGCATTTCCTCATTGCGCACGAATCGACATTTTTGCGTATCCCATTTATTCTTTCACTCCGACAATGGAGGCAACTCGTCTATTCTTTTTTTGCGTTTTCGCTCGGCTTCCTCGAGGCTTCAATTTAACTTACTTAAATATGCATTCAATAAAACTGTCTAACTCAACATGCAACAATTCCGCGCACATTCGCATTCAAATCCATGACTGGCGTGATGGTGGTGCTGCTGTTTTTGCCCTCCTTTTTCACGTCCTCCGTCTTCGGCGTTTTGTCAGACCTTCATTGGTCCTCGGTATTTCCCTTTCATTTCGGTCGCGGATTCTTTTGTGCGCCATCGAGCCGAAGACTGGAAATCGCGGCGCGCGCGCGTACAACACGCTTCAAAGGCAGGAAAAATTGCGACGGGAGGAAATTGCATACGCTCGCGCGTGGCGCTCGACCCCCTTTTTGCTCCTCGTGTGTAGTGCCTTGAGGTCACATCAGGCATTCACGCAGGTTGACGAACGCGCACACATTGTGAGTGTTAACGAAAGAGAACGCCAATAAATGAAAGAACTTGAAGAAGTCGAGTCGACGCGCGTTTTCTGCGAAATTAAGTTCTACGTGCGTACGCGTCTAGCGACCTTATTAAATTCTCGCTGTCACATTAGGCCTACATTTGCAAGCACTGCGTGCTGTTCTTCCTTCGGCACAATGAATTGCTAGTGATACATTTTGCCAGGAAATGTGCGAAATGTTTCTGCTTGCCGAATAAAAAAGAACATGCTGGTTTTCCGGTTGCTTAGCAAGGATAATAAGGATAATTTTAGGACAACAAGGAATTGATCCTTTTTTTGTGTGCAGGGAGGGAGTAGAAATATCTAAACAATATGTGAGGCGGCATTAAAGATGATTGCTGAGAAATTTTTGAGTCTGACAGCATAAAATTCACAAACGGCAGTTATCATCTGTTCATCATCGGGCAATTCCAAGTTGAGCGTTGCCAGAGTTTGCTTTTGAACTCTCGGGCGTTGAGGAAATAAGAAAAACTTTGTGCGCACTAATTTCTTTCCGTTTGCGCTATGCGCGCTCGGAGGCGGCGCGGCTTTTAATAGCTGGCATGGTTGGAGGGCACACGGGACACAAACGAATCTAGGGGGTTGAGAGAGTAAGTGAGGGAGTGAGAGAGACCATTATTTTAAATTACACCCCGATATTCATTCTTTAAGACAGTGCTGCCGCTCCCTGATGTATGAACTCGCGCTCGCTTGGCGGCAATAAAAACACGAGAGATAAAAGTTTGCCCCCTGTTTCCCGCATAAGTCGAATGTCATTTTGCTCCGGCAGTCATTCATTTGTTTCCTTGCATTCTCGATAGCGGGAAAGTATAGTTTAACTTAAAAAATGCAATAAAAGTCTTAGAAAAAGATTAAAATTAAGTAACCTATCACTTGAACGAACGACTTTATCGCTCACACTCTAGCTATTTATTGATGCGGGCGCACTTGAACGATTTAAATTTATTGATAGTTTAAGAGCTTCGAAGATATTTTAATTTAGGGATGCATTTTAATGACGCATTTCATGAATTTCGCGGTTTTATCGCGCATAATTTAAGCAAATGTAATTTGTAATTTCACGTCACAATTTACGATGCGACATTATTTGCTATTTGGAAAACGAATAGGCGTATAGCGACAGCGGCGCGCATTGAGTAAATGAAGTGAGAATTGTTTCGCGCGATTGCCGCCTCCTCATGAAAATGTATCTATCGATAGATCATCCTGCGCTCGCGGCGGCAGAGAAAAGCGTCGCGACGACAGATGTAACTGCGGCCTGGTTGACGTTAAATAATGTGTCCTATTGCCGCCGCCGCCACCGCCGTCGCCGCGGCCGAAGCACGCTATAATCCCATATGCGGTACGGCGTGAGTAATGAGAGGTCTATATCATTGATGCCGCCACCGCCGCCGCCGCCGCTACTGCCATCGTCTTCGTCTTTGGATTACAAACAACAGCGATCTTTACCTCACTATTTCGAGGACGTGCCAAGGACTTCGAAATTGGTGTGTTTAATGTGACGAAGCGGGAATTGGGATGAGGGATTTTAATGTGTGCAAAGTGACACGAAATTTGAGCGATATTGTCGCCGAATTTACTGTCCTCATCAAGGACGCGAGCGCCTTTATCCTGCAGGATTATGTTATTAGCTGCACGCGATCCGATATCAAACTGTTGAATGTCGCCTCCGGGAGCTCCTTGTTCCTTATATTGGCGCATTATTCCTATAATTGTTTAATTAAATCTATCCCCATTAAATTTTATTAGCACTTACACTCTCACTTAATTAAATATTTCATACAACTAACGCGCCGATTTTCAAATTTACTAGTGAGTTTGCTGCATTTCAGCCTTGATTTGAGTGCGTGTTATTGAGTGAAGTAGAATGCAAAAACGCATTTTAATTTCCTTGACAATTCAACGAACAAACAACAAGGCGAACTCAATAAATTTTACAACAACAGCACCATTGAGTGCATGGCAATCGAACAAGCAAACGCGCGTGCTCGCGTACACTTTTATTGCATTCGTACGTTCGCGCGCTCGCGAAGCACATGAGTGGCGAGGTTTTAATTAAAGTTTCATTTCGCTGTTTGGCTATGCATTATGTCATAATTAATGCACGAGTCGCTCGACAATGCGTGTTTAATTTTATTGTGCTTGTCTTTGCACCAACTTTGCCATAGCTTTTCATCACGACATGTAGGTACGCGCATATTGTAAATTCACACTCGTAAAAATACGTCAGCCTAATTGCTGAATTCTTTTGTGCGCAGGTTTTTCATAATTCATTCTTTATTTATGCCTAATGATAGACGTTGTTTCACTTGGAAATTATAAGGTTCATTCAACTGGCGTTTTTCTGATTTAGATTAGGAATATTTCCAGCAAAGAGATTGCATTAATTTATAATGATATTAAGGGCGTCATTATCGCACGAGCGAGAAATTATGATAGTTGTTTAACGCGAATTATATTTTAATGCAAATTAAACGAGTTAAGATGGCGCGTTACGAGTGCGAGCAGCAAAATATATGTGGCCAAGTGGGGAATATGAGTTGCTAAGTGATTCGGGCGATTATTAAAAACGCGAACGCGCACAGACCATTACGATCCAAGACCCGCGTGTATGCTTCCTTAGTTCGCGAATCGACGGAGGCGGCGGAGGCGGCAAGACCCGGGTGTGTAATGGTAATGACGCGCCACGTGTGCACAAATGCGCGATTCGCTGTTGGCAAAATGCGAGGAAACGAAGGAAGAAATCATGTTCTTTTTCGTTCATGCACTATGTGTGCTACTTAGACTTGCATCATTACTAAATATACAAAGTGTCCCCGTGAAGAAATTCATAAAATAAAAATCGTATGTAAATTGAATTTAAAATTCGCCAATTTACATTTAAATTTCGCTAGTAGCTAATTGCGAGTTCAGGAATGAAATTTAACATGGGATTAAATTAAAGCGCCAATAATAAAATTATATCTGCAGTTTATTTCGTTAAATGCACAATAACCATAGATTATCAGTGACAACGGCGGCATGTGATAGTCGAGCGTATAAATAGTGATAGCGTGACGAATTGCAATTGTCGCTGGCATGCGCTACGGACGCGCGATATTTAATGGAAGTAATTGGAAAATCCGCACGTAATTCAATTGCTTGTTAATTTTAACGAGCAGTATACAGCGACAATTCGAACGATGCATTCATTCGCTTAATGCGTATGCGCAAGTAGTGCATTTGAAGTAAAACGCTTTTCGAATGCTGAGCTCGAAAATGGGAAAAAAGCATCGAGTGCGCGCACGAGGACGAATTGAGGGATGAGGGTTGAAGTAGGTGTGCGCGTACTCGCTCCAGGGTGCATTGTACTGCTCCTCGTGCATGTATCCTGAATTCGCGTGTGCAATGCCGGGACCAACGAACCTTTTAACACGCTTACAATGTGTACGTTCGATGGTCGCAAAGGATTAAACAGGATTATGAATTTTCTATTCATACATCAACGTTCATACACATTGTGCGTTGTTTTTCTACCACCACTCTGTGATAATCATCTTTATCCGATCGTTTTGTATTCGATATTTCGATTAAAACATTTGCAAACGACAGGAGTTAATTTATTCATTGGTCATTTATTATATTACTTTTTATTTCATTTTCGCCGCTTTCCATTTATGCGTTATTTATTTGTTATCAAGCAGTCGATGCGGAAAAAGGATAATTGCGTATAAAACAAACAGAATGGTCTCTTTTACGCGAATTGTGCACAAAAAGGGTAATAACCACACAACGGACACGAGCAACAAAAGCGCGCCCGCCGCCAATGCCGCCGTCGAGTAACGAATTGACACAAGCGTTTGACTGCGGATGCGGCAGCGGCAACGGTGAAAGCGCAGTTTGTTCGAATTGGCGGCGACCGCCGAATGAACAGACGATGGCGAGTTGCATTACGTATTGATGATGTAATGAATATAGAATTGGACGGAATTGAAAAGCAGGCGGCGGTAACCCGGGGGGCGGCAGAGGAGATGGTGTTGTAACGTCAAAACCCTCGCCTCCCCCCTCCTGCTCGCGCGCATCTTTCAGGCGTGCGTGTCGTGAAAAGCAATGAAAAGCGATGAGACTCAATGAACATCGAATTGCAAAAAGAACGAATATTTTTCCTATTTACGTATGGCTTGAGTGTAATTGTACTGATTGCTATTATGAGCGATGTGAATTTGTTTGAGCGTCAATTCAATTGAGAGCTCTTCCAATAATTCAATTGCACAAATATACGCGATGGACGTAATAGAATTGTCATTTTCATATTTCCTTAGCGGCGGCAACAATATTTTGGCAAGAAAATTGTCAGTTGGAATAACAATGGTCGAAATGCATTCGTGACACTAATTAAAATGCTTGTTAACATAAATAATCTAAAGTATTTGTGCACAGAGTGACATGCACATGCGTAGTGCGTGAATTTAATTAATTATAAATGCATTAGCAATGCGATGACCTCTCCGCGCATATCTCACTCTCTTGTGTTTCGTGTAATTATGTCAACAAATTATGCTAATGCTATTTATCATCGCATATATATGCGGCTAGTTTTAATTAAATTTTAATTTCACTCCTGCGAATCAGCTCCATTTTGAATTATTTAATTAAAACTTTCGACAGTGAATACAACTCGTAAAGTTAAAATCACGTAAACAATTTGTCACGTCTGCTACGTTGCGATCAAATAAGAGTGATAATATTTATTAAAAATTATTTCAGGTTATGTTGCTAGATCTAACCTCAAATAATTGTGGATGGGATGTCTTTTAGAAATTTCACAATTCATCATTTTATAAGAATGTGTCATAGATGAAAAATATGTATTAATACTTCAGGAATAAGAAGAATTCCCAAAGGTTTAAAACGTGAAACGTGCATTCCTTGTGAGCGGTGAAAGTAACACATCGTATACACATCTCTATACAGCATACGTAGGTACATTGCAATGTGTTCCTCTTCCGAGGGTGGGTTCACTTCCTGCCGATTGCAATGCGGCGTGCGGGGAGCATCGTTCGCCCCCCGAAATCAATCACATCCCGTGGGAGCGTCAATCCGGCGGCGGCGTGTCGCCGCTAAGCGACCAACACGTGTTCGGCATTCGATTCGGTTGAGTCAAGTATTAGCTCCCTTCCGCATGTTTTCTCACTCTGCCGCCCCCCACATACATATCGCGCGCTTTGTCGACTCGAGAGCGCCCCGATCTTGCGGAAGAAAGAAAAATAAAATCGTTTGAAATCTATACATTCGGCTTTCCCTCCAGCTACATTTCAATCTTCGAAATTTTTCGAATTCTTCAATTGCGCTTCCCTCAGCTCTCACTTGTTCAATTCTTCAACAGATTCCCCAAGTGGGTTTCCTAAAATTTCCAACTTTTCCCAAAATTCCCGAAGGACTCGTTCATTATTCATTCATTCATTTATTTATTCAAGAGTTCGTGAATATTTTTTTCGCCGCTTAATTGTGTCGTTTTAAGGATGAAATTAAACGAAACAAAAGCCGTTTTAATATTCAAACCGTTGAGGGCGCTGTGTTTGTCTTTGTGAAAAATGTATTTTTTCAAGTCAAACAATTCCTTACACTTTAAGTTTGCGTTTGTGAAGCCATTTGCGCGCAAAGTTGTTTTGAGAATGGCTCGATACGAAGTATTAAGTTTATTGCGCACAGGAACGCAGCGCGTCGGGCGGGAAATTGCTCGAATTTGAAATACGATCCATCAACGTGTCAGTGGCGTGCTGCGTCGTCGTCGTCGCCGTCCTCGTAGCTGTCACATTGCAGACATTGCGTTGGCAATCGCTTTCCGCACTACTAGCGTAACTTAAATTTTGTTCTTCGTATCGAACGAAAGCACATCTTCATGCGAGGCGCACTAAGAGTGAGCCACTTTTGAACAACAGCTCGCTAGCGCGAAAGAGAAATTTGTTTACTTCGATGGATGCCGTCGTCGGCTTTGTGATAAATTACCATGCAAGCAAACACTTTAACCACCTCCGCCCACTCCACTAAACTTTTATTTTTCGTTACACTCGTCGTATATCAACTTTTCAATTTTTCCTCATCTCCTCGCGCGCGTTTTAATCTGCCTTTTCACGTCATTTATTGTAGAATAAAAGTTAAGCTTTGATTTCGAAGTGATTGCGTGCTTGCTTAGCTGGTTAGTCGGTCGCAATAAAAGACTTAAAGTGAAAATCGTGCGCATTTCACACTCGCGGCGCATTGCGTATCAACGAGGGCTGTGCTGGCTGCTTTGTGTTCATGTCTCGGCGCACTTAAGCCGGCGAACTTGCCGCGAATTTAATTATCCAGCTCGTGCGCTCCCGCTATCACCGCCACGTTTCGCAAAGACACGTTGCTTTAGCTTTCGCGTACCGCACGCACGTCTCATCCATTCGCGAGCTTCTATGATGTGGGTTTTGTTGTGACAAGTGTTCGACGCCGTCTGAATGCGATAACTTTGTACGCCTTTTCCTCCCTGTTTCTACGTTTATTTGGTTGCTTTAATATATGATCATAGGGGATGAGATCAAAAGGGAAAATCATTAAGCAATTGATGCTGAATAAAAAAAATTGCAAGGCACTTCTAGAATTACCAAACTTAGATACGAATTAACCGATTGCATATTATAAAATCTATTCTGGTAGAAGAAAAGTATTTTATAAAGTTAAATAACAATTCAGAATAACTAGAAAATTATCAAATTTATAAACAAAATTAAATAGTTTCGTTTTTAGAAATATGAAGTGCAGAAAACAAATTTTGTAATATTTACAAAAAATAATATAAAAATTCCAGAATTATTCCTCAAAAATTATCAGATTTAGAAATACATTAAACGATGTTATTATCTGAGAACAATAATGAAAAAGCAAATTATAAAGCTTAAGAAAATAAAATAATGCCAAAATTTCTTGGAAATTATCAAATAAAAAAGCAAATTTAATGGTTTTGTTATTAAATGCCACGAGATTTCTTTGATGAAATCAAGTTTAAATAACAATTAAACAGGAAAGCATTTCGTGAAGTTTGCTAAAATAAAATATAACAAAAGTTGATACGAGTTCTAGGAAATTATTAAATTTACAAACATTTTAATTGGGTTTGTTATCATGTGCCACGTGGTGTTTTTTGAAAAAATCAAGTATAAACAACAATTAAAAAGAAGCGCTTTGTATAATTTAGAAAAATAATAATTATTATTAGATGTGGTGTGGTTTCTAATGAAAGTAAGTGCAATAAACTTCTTGAAAAGTTTAGAAAAACATAATAAAAATTTCTGAACACTTCTAGCAAGTTATTAAATTTGTAATAGAATTAAATTGTTTTATTATTAGATGTTGTGAGTTATTTTTGAAAAATGAAATCAATGCTAAAAAAGAGAATTAAAAATAAAAGCATTTTGTAAAGTTTAGAGACATTTCCATTTTTACATTTCAATTCATACGTAAATAAAACACACGAAGAGAGCAGATCCGTCGCATCCTTCCAACATTCGTCCTTATTTTTTCGCCATATGGTTGATTCGCCTGCGATCGAAATGATTATTCGGAAATATTTCTATTTGCATTTATATGCCTTTTTCGAATGATTGGAATCGCATTCGAAGCAAATTGAAATTGGAGAGAGCGCGCTCGGCGAATCTGTGCGCATATTTATTTGTTTTTTCAGCGATCGCATCTGTTTCGGAGACACGTATACGCACTCGGAGTGAAAGCAAGACGACGAACGTAAAAGCGCACCGAGCGAGCTAAATATGCAAAGACGTTTTCTCTCGACTCGTCCTCGTCGCTTGTCCGGCGTGTCTGCACTGCAAACGTTTATTTTTCATTTATTTTTCCTTTGCCGGCGTTGTTTTTCTCGAGGACGCCGCCGTTGCCGCCGCCGCTGCCGCCGACAAATCCATCGACGATGCAGCCATCCAAACTTTCGATTCGATACTACTTTCTCGGTCGTGTGCGCCATCAAAGACGCGAGGACCAACCCGATTTTACTTCTTCAGCGCGTTCCCGGGCTTCGAATACGCTTACCGTTTAAATGAGCACATATTTCCATGCGCACTTTAAGTACTCAAAGTGAAATTTATACGTCTGCTTTTTTACTTAAACGGCTACGAAGCGAGAGGGCACACACAAAAAATTACAAAGTGGAGTGGAGAGAAAAACGATTGCACAAATATTAAAAGGGAGCAGGCGGTTTTTAAATATTGAATATCGAATCAGAATGATGCTGATTGAGCATATTAAATCGCAAATATTTACTTACATTCGTGTTCAATAAGTTCAACAACTCTTATATTATTTTAGTGAGTATCTTTGAGGATCATGAATATTTTTTTAAAGTGCGCATACATATTCAGCATTCAGCCAACAAAATTATACGAGAGTAAAGTTTAATTTATGCGCTAATCTGCTTTGAAATGATAAACAAACCGAACGAAGCTTAAAGCGAATAGAGCCGCGGTTGCGAAGGGAATGAGGTGGTTTCTGAACCGGCAAGGGGGTGCAAGGGGGGAGCCGAACTACTACTGACACTCGAGATAGGAAACGAAGCGTGCGAATGATCGCATCAGTACTTGACTAAAATACAAAGTGTTGTTTATCTTTGCATATATCCTTGACGTATGTACGTGCGCGAATTCGATCAAAGCGTTGAACGAAGGAGAGGAAACCAGCACCCCTATACGGGGGATGCATGGGGGTGGTGGCAATGGAATACGTGCATTGAAAACCTGTTCAAGTACGTACATTGAACCCAAAATGCATGCGTCGGAATAAATTTTATTCAGGTAGTAAAATTTTTTCAAAATCACGAAAGTATACACCGAGCTGTTACTAATTCCTTGCAATGAAAATAAATTCTTGATGAGTCTTGAAGAGTAAAGGAAACTTTAAGAATTTTGTGGTATCAACAAAATTCAAAAGTTTCATGGATTTCCAAACTTCCTGGTTAACATCAAAAGTTACAGAAACAGTCGTTTTAAATTTTATTGTGAACATGGAATTGGTAATAAGATAATTCTGCGATAATTTAAATTTCACGATAATTTTTTTACAATAATTAAATTAGGGTGAAAGCTTATGAAATAATTTAAAAATCAATGAAAATAAATTCGTGATAAATCCTGAAAAATAAAGAAAACTTTAAGTATTTCTGTGGTATCAAGAACATTCAGGAATTTCATGGATTTAGGAAGTTTATTTCCTGGTTAACATCAGAAGTTATTGAAATAGTCGTTATAAATCTTGGAATAATTCTTCTAGTCACAATTTAAATCACGTTCAAAGTAATCGGCATGACAAAGAATGAAATAACTTGCATTAATACTATTTGTAGCAAGTTAATTAAAGTTCATCCTGAATGCAAGAAGCAAAGGCGGAAAATATTTTAATGAAGCATGAACAGCACTTAAAACGCTCGCGAATTAATCGTGCGCTCTTTGACGAGCAACACTGCGAAATCAAACGGAATGAAATGCAAATGCGATGATAATTATTCCGCTTTAGAGTGCGTCGGAAATCGTTGTAAAAATGATGATAATTTTTGTTTGAACGCGCGAGTCATTATCCCAAGATCTCCGGAACTCAAATTACTAAAATTGATGCGAAAACTTTAATTTCCCTCTTGATTGCTTAGCTCTTAATACCGTCGACGATGATCATCGTATTTTAAATTCGAACAAAAGCCGCGTAATTATCATAATTAAACATGTTTAATAAACATGCTTTCATTATTAACGTAAATATTAATAAAATATAATTACCGGGCGCGCTGCTAAATAATCAATAAGTATTATGCAATGTAAAATTGTAATTGCGCAATGCACACACTTATTGCATAGTGATATGTGATATCATCATCATTATCCAACTAATAGCATTATGATTAATTGATGAAAACAAATAATAACATGTTTGTTGTGCTATATATTGCATGGGCACTCGCACAATGCGCGCATTATCTTTCGTTGTATGCGCACAACAATGATCGAGATTGGCGCGCAATTGTAGAGGGCGACTGTGTATTTGCATTTGATTATTAATGAGTACGCCGCCCGCCTGATGGGCATTTCATTGAAGGATGTGTGAGCACGATTAATTAATTGCGCATGCAACTAATCCGTAAGCTGTTTATGATCGATGCGAGAACGGAGCGTTGTTGTACGTATTTTCGTTCTACCGTCACCGGAAATTGGCCGGCGGTGAAACGGCACAACTATTTCAAATTTATTTGTTTAGAGATTCCGTCCGATTGTAATTACGCGTGCGATTGTATTTTCGTATAGCAGTAAAATAATTCCGGAATAATGCAGTGCACGTTAGCGCTGGCCCCGGCTGATAATGAAGCAATTACTAATTAATTGCTTCGGCGTTCGCGGGCGGTTGAGGAGGAGCTCAGAGTTTCCTCAAGTTTTGCTCCGGGGGGCGGCGCACGCAACGAAATAATGTATACTTAAAAGTCAATTAGTTGTATTAAAATGTATTGAGTACTTAATAATTCATGCCGATTTGAATAACAATTAAATATTCGTTCGCGGAATATTTTTCGGGAAAATGTCGAGTGATGTGCAAAGAAATAATATTAAATTGGTTGTATTCATATCTCGTGGAAATTGCATATGTGACAACAAAAAGATTTATTCATTCGGTTGGTTGGTGCTTTCGCGTGAATAAAATAAGAAGGAAAAAGCACGGAAAAAGTGACGCGACAGCGGCGGTGGTGGCGACGTTATGAGCAACGCATCTTCATATTGGCCAGATGTGCGGTGAAGCAAGCTTCTTCATCGTCGCTGAATCTCATTGTGTCTTCTTCGTGCGTTTCTTGATCATTACAGCAAAACGAAAATAACAATCTTTTTCCCTGAGAAAGCGACAGCTGTTTAGTGTTGCTTCTTTTAATACGGAAAAGAATTTAAAAGATTGCGTAATATACCACGGAGATTTTTTACGTTTAATAATTGCAAAACTAGTCAAAGTAATGTGTCTCCGAGTTGACAACATAAGTTTGTAGTTTTTTAACTAACTACACAAGTTTGGAACGAGTTAATTAATTGTTACACGAGTCTTATCAGCGGTTTTATTCGTTTTTGTGCGCGTTGTTCATGACACTCTCTCGGAGAGAAGAAGTTGCGCGTATAATAAGTTGGCAAGTCTTTCTTTCTTTCGGTGGAAGCTCCGTTCGGTTGAAGAGTAGTGGCGTGGGGATAAGAAGAAGGATAAGACGCACTGTACGATGGCGCGCTGATTGCATTGCGATGACGCCGCCGGGGACTCATTACACCGGGATGATTACCTCTTCGCACAACATTCGCGCTGTGCGCCGCGTGTCGTTTCGGGGGGCGGTTGTGTATTGAGGGGACACACCGGCGCCGCCACTGCCGCTCACGACGAAAGCGTGCGCAATGTGCACATTGAATGCAATAAGCATTTATCTACGTGCCGTGCGTCCATTATGCTCCCGTTTAATTCCTTCGCGTTCGCACCGACTCGCTTTCGTACGTGTCCTCCTCACTTATTTCAGTTTAATAGATTTCCAGATTGTGCTTTACTACTGGATTTCTTTAACATGTTGCAGTTTGTTGTATATAATTCATTCGCAATTTTATTACACGTCAAAGTCCTGTTTATTAACTCAGATTAAATATCTTATGATAATATTAAGTGAAGTCCATTATTTTTCGAATCTTTGCTTATTGTTCTGAATATTTTGCATTACATAAGTCTGATTACGTGTCAAAAATGACAGTTATGTTCCGTGAAGGATTAAAAAATAGTTTATGTTCAAATTTGTTCAGTTTTGTTTGAGAAAGTATCAAAGATGAACAATAGCAAGAAGAATATTCGTTACACTTTACAGTTTTGCTTCGATACAAGCAAACCCGGAAATCTGGTGACTGGAAATGTGAATTTTGTCCATTGTCCTAATTCTGTAATGGCTAATCATGGGCAATTTTGGTTTAGTCGTTTTCGTTCTGGTAATTTCGATGTAAAAGATGCACCACAAACTGGACCAATTACGGAAAACGTCGATAAAATAAATGAAATTGTCAAGTCTGACCATCAAGTAAGCATTTCCTTAATCGCTAAAATCAAATTAAAGAATTAACCTATATTTCGCTTAATTAGTTAAAGCACTTTAAAACTTTTTCTGAGTAAGAAATATAATTTTTCTGTTTTAAATTTTTTTAACTGAAACAAATGATAATTATTCAGGATATATTTTGTTGTGTTCTTACCAACATAGCAACATTTATTTATAACTCCATTGGTAATGTTACAATTTGTAATAACTTTTGAATATAACGACAGAATAATACGGTTTCGTTAGCGTCGCTATGCGCTGGATGAAATGAAATTTACTGTAGATGAAACTGTTGCATAAGAAATGATAAAGTTTTAACACCCTGTAAAAGAATAACAAAACTAACGTATAAAAGGAAATGAGTTTTTCATGTTGCGTAAACTTGTGTGTCGTCGTCGAGTTTTATTTTTTGTTCATTTGGCTGTCGTTACTCTCGTTAGTATTTTTGCGCGTCTATTTTGGGTCGCAAAGGTTAAGTTATGTACAATTCCAAAGTGGAACCAACAGACATTAAACTTTTAGTTCGCGACGTAAGTAAGTGGGTGCTTATGTGACGTCTTCGAGCAGCACGAGAAAAACGGGAGTAAACATTGACGCGTGCAACAAAGACAACGCGGCGCGCAACGCAACGCAACGCAATGAAAATTGTTAAGTGTGTACACATGCAAGCGCAACTTGCGCTAATACAAGATTCGATGGTTGTATGTTGTTTGCCAACCGAATGCGGTTTCAGCCAGTTTCGTAAAGTTGCAACCGAAGGGACGAGACGGAGGCGGCGGTAGTCTTCTGGCATCACCGCCAACGAGCTTCCCAAGCCAGGAATGGACATTTCGAGCATTTCCGTATCAAGCTCAAGTGCTGTTCCTTTCGTATAATTACTGGCGTTGAGCAGCTAGCTAAATAGTTGCAAGAAATACGCCAAACTTACTATAAACACCTTAAAAATCAAATAAATAATGATTAATTGAGTTACACTCAGAATTTGCTTGAAATAATTGAGGTTATTTCGTTGAGAATAAACAAATAAATAACAATTTCGGCAAGAAAGACGTTGGCAAAATGGGCATTCTTTGGATGCATTGTGTGCAGCATGAAATGAGTTAGCAAACGAAGGAAGCGGCCAAGGAGCAGTATTTGTTGTCTTTCTGGTTTGCTCATCGGGCGCATTGTGGGTACGACGTTTCTTGTTAGCCGGCCAGCCCCGCCGACCGAAGCAAGTTTCGAAGAAAGGACGATGCCCGTCGTCGGTCCGCTCGTTCCATTTTATGCACTGCGGCTGGCTGCGTCCAACTAACTAACGCTTTCGATGCAACTGGACTTGCAAGCATATCCGTCGACCCGCGTGCTCACTCGCCCTTCCGACCCGAGTGGGCTCTAATGAAAATCATAATTTCCTAGTCTCATTGCTCGTGCGCTCCTCGGAAACGTTTACGTTTACGAGTCTAATGCAATTAGCAAATGACGTCGTTGTGTGTGTTGTTTGCGCTCATTCTGGTAGTGCGCAAAATGTGCATACATTATGCCAACTTAAATTGCTTGTCATTGTCATTCGCTTTGTTTTAACGGTGTGCACATCCAACAAAAAAAAGCGGCATTTCCGTTATGACAGGAAATTAAATATGAAAGCACGTTTCAAATGTTGATAAACGAGAATAAATTAAATATTCTATTGGCAAAAAGACAAAAAGGAATCTAATCCACAAAAGTACAACTTCAATCAAAACCATTACGGTTTCGAGCGCGTCGCTTCTTGTTCTGCTTGAGCAAGCGATTGAACCGAAAAGGCGAGCGGCACGCTGCGGGAATGAGTTCAAAGAGTTAAAAGAGTTAAGGGAGTTAAAAGTTTATTGCATTTTTGCGTTTCGTATAAAATCCGGTTTCATTGTACTGCTGGCGTGTGCGCATCGCATAAAAGCCCAACTAAACAAAACGCTAGCGAGCGCTTTCGATGCGCATTCAATGCGCCCGTTTGCCGGCCAGCAAAAGGAGCATTCTGCGGTATCATCCTTGCTCGTCCTGCGCGTCCTCCTATATGGATATGACACCGAGCATATTCGAACCAACTGACCAGCAACGAGACAATGCGATGCGATTGCACTGGAACGGTTTCTGCATCTGGAGGAATATATTTGTGCGCGCACGTAATGGCCGCATTTCGCGCAAATAGCGCGTCGAAGAGTATTTCCGAGCCGCGCTTTCCATTTACCCACTTTTCCATTTTGCGTCCGCATTTAATGCAAACTGAATATTTGCAGCGATTGCGATTTTTCGCGCAAAAACCCAAAGAGACCGGAACATGCGCGCTCAATTAATAAATGAATTTCGTAAATTAATTAAATTACGTTGCGATTTAATTAAAAAGTCAATCAAAAAAAAGACAAATAAGTAATTGCATAGTTATTGCATTGTTTGCATTTAGGTATTTGTTTAATTTTTTAATTCCCCGAAATTAAATTAAGCGCAGTGGAAAAAGAGTTGATTATTTTTAATTTCAATTTTCTTAATTAACCAACCGCCCGCTGAAAGCAACTCTTAACAAAGCACTGATGAAGCACGCCCGTTGACTTCTTGTACTCTCGGACCCCCTTACTTACTTTACTTACTTCCTAGTCTTTTTGATAGAAATCTCGTTGCGTTTCCTTCAGCGTCTTTGCGAATGAGTTTTGCTATTATTTGGTTTCTGGTAGATCTAATTTAATTAAAAAACTTTTTCATGAAAATTAATTAGCATGCACAATCATAATTCGCATTGTACGAGTGAATGTGAAAATTATTTTTGCGCTGTACGACAATTCATTCGCTCGTTGTGTGTTTGACTTTAGAATTACGCGCCGGTTTAATGTGACGTTTTCGGTTACGATTTACGGAAATCTCACATAAATACATTCACCTGTTTCCGCTTTCACGCTGCGCGCAGGGGGGGGTGGCCGGTTGGAGAAAAATATATAAATGCAAATAAAAGCGGAAATACGATCGAACGTAACGAACCGCGAACGCAAGCCAAAGCTGTGTCAATCGCGTGAAAGAAGAATGCGGTGTTAAAGCAGAATGTATAAAAAAAAGGGAAAAATAACTTGTAAGTGGAAACAATGTTGCTTTCTGCGAATGGTACGCGCGCGTTCGAAGGAAGTGGAAAGTGAAAAATGTGATTTTATTGTTTCACATTCGCTTTTCGATAAATCACTTTGTCGCCTCAATCGCTTTGTTATTCAACACGTATAAGGGTTGAATATATTTTTAAAAATATTTTTATTAAGACATTTCCTTTTACGATTGATTGATAAAAATTGCCCTTAAAATGTTTCTGTGTTATCATTAAAAATTTAGTTGTTCAAATAGGGGTGGAATTTCCAAATTTCCGAAAACTACCCCTCGGTTGAAAATATTTTATTTATATTACGCGGCGGGAAATTGTATCATGACAAATGATGATAACTTGAAAAAGAAAATGCACCCTTCAAATACATTAAGATACACTCTGCGTGAAGTGAAAAGGTAAACCGGGGGTGTCAAATTAAAACCCCTTTCTAGTTGCTTGCTTTGAGCATGCTAACTAATGTAAGTAATGTTGGGGTTGGCAACCGCAAACGACACGAACGAGTGGGCGACCATTATTCGCGTATGAATCAAACCGTTAACGCTAAGCACGCCGCGGGGGTGTGGGTTCACCCTCTGCCGCGCGTGAGAAGGGCGGCCAGGAAGCATAAGGGAAACGTGCAAAGTGTAATCAAATTATCAATCTGCGCGTCGCGCACCCCAGCGCATTACGGGAAGAAGTAACACGACGGTGGCGATTAGTAATCGTCGTTCGGAATTGGCGCTGCGGTCGCACATACGAAACGTGTGTGCATAAAGCGCGCGAGACAAATTGTTGATTTATTTTCCGTGCGAGTCCCGTCCAATTACCCTTCGCGCGCTGCCACTGTACAGCAATAGTGTTGGCGTGCGAGCGCGTGCTGAATACGTAATGCGTGAATGTTTCAAGAAGTGTCGGGGGGTGGCATACGCTCAAAGCGAAATTAGCAATGTTCAAACGCAAGCCAAAGGGGCGCGTGATTCATACGAAAATGCACTCGTCGTCGTATTATTGTGCGATTCGTATCGCCGGACTTTTTGAAAATCATTAACTAAAAGAAATAATTACTTTGGCAAGTTTTATTAGCACGAGGGTTGTACGCGCACCCCCTCGGGGAACTTGATGTTGAAATCTATCTTAATTTTCATTAATTTGAGTGCTTTCTGCATACATTATACGTAATCTAAATAAATTTCCAAATAATTTCTCTAATTAATATTTTAAGAAATTATGCTCGACCACTTAAGAAATTAATCACAAAAGCTGCGCAAACAAAGTAATAATCTCCGATCATTTCATTTCAGTATCTTTATATTTTCCTAAATTTCTTCTTTTATCCGCGATTTTATATGAAACGCTTTGTTGGGTTTTGTATTAGTTTATTTGGTGTGCGAACAAAAGAAATGACATAATGATGTTCATTTGGCTCAAAAATTTTCAGTTGGCTTTATTTCGCCGACTTAGCGGCGATATTGCGCCACGCGGATGGGGAAGGCGGCAGCGGCGGCGCACAGTTGCGGGGGCGGCTATAAGAAATCGATTGGCAAATTGAAACAATAGCCTGGAAAATCGCCAGCAATCTATAACTCGTCTGCGCGCTTATTACCAGGATGCTGGAAAATTTTTGCGCGCACTGAGGAGAAACAAAAAGCTCCCGCGTCCTCTTTCTAAAAATAAAAAGACGCCCCCGTTGAGCTGTGCTCTGCCTATTTGGCTTTTTTACTTCGTTTGATCCTCGACCCTCCCCCCCCCCTCCGAATGGAGCATTGAAAATTGCATGCGACGACGTCCTAAATTAAATCTAAAATGTATCAAAACATGTCAATCAGAATTTTATTCGCTTATGGCGAGGGGTTGTTTTGATCCGAAAATATAAATACGAATATAAATTCAGATTACTTAATTACGTGCATGCTGCTTCACAAGTAGCGCTAAGGAGCACAGCAATTTGTTATCATAATCACATAACATTAAATATTACTGATACGTGCTCGCTTCATGAGTTCTTGACTTCTCGACTTCCGGTTGAGGCATGCGTCGTGCGCGTGCGCTCATCCTGCATTAAGGTATTAGCGAAACTGCGTTGTTGTTGTTGTTGTTCGTAACGTAATTACCGTCTCAGTGATCTCGAAACGTCGATTTATCGCTGCCTCAATTCGTTATCGCTGAACAAGTAGTGCGCAGGCGATCCAACACGAAGCCCTCCAGAGTGAAGGTACACGCACTCGTTCACTACTCGGCTCTGGGCAAGAAAGACGTAAGCTGGCTTGCAGTATTTTTCGTGTTTTTTTATTGTACGTCTCTCCTCGACGTCTTCTCCTTTTTTTTTGCTTCTCTCAGAGGTTGTTTATTTCCGGGCACATGAAGGTCTTAAAGAAGCCAACGAACTGATAGCTCGTCTTGCACGTTCACTTCGTGTCGACGTCGTCCTTCTTCTTCCTCCTCCTCAGTTTTCCGCCTTTCCGGGAAGCGTGCAGGATTAGTTTTACGAGTTGAGCATAAGTGCGTTCACTAATCGTTGATACATTGCTGTTATTCTTCATTATTTTCAAGTGTTTTATGCGGACGTGTTGGGAATATGAATGATTCGCGCGGAAATTTTCTGCTGAAACATTTAATGACCTATTTATTACTGCAACTTACATGCTTTATCCGCGTTCTATTTCTTGTTGTTTATCAGTGTATTCAGCGCGTTTCCTCTATGGCTGTGCGACTAGTGTTCGCTGAACGCTGAACGGTGAATGGCGTCGCGTTGGGGTAGTTTATGGTAAGCAAGATAAATACGCGGGCGTGCGCTACTGCCTTGTGTATTGTGTGATAACTCGGCAGCGTGTGGTGCGAAAATCCGGGCAAAAAGGCACACACCATTTCGACAAACGATACGACGGCCGCGAACGACAACACATTCGTTTTTATTAGGGCTTAATAAATATTTATAACTAATATTTGTAAGCGTAAAAGCCCTCTTTGCGTGTTCGCGTTTTCGAAATCGTTCAATCGGAAACCCACGTACCCCGCGCGACCGGGGCCCGGGGGTGGCGGTTGATGCACTTTGACGACGGCGTTTGCGCGACGAATAATAACAAAAAATAAGAGTTGCGCGCGCGTCTCTGACAACATCGCAACGTCTTCGGCGAAATCGAAGCGAGCTATCGATGCGCGATGATGACACGAATACGTCAGATGCATTGTACATGCATGCGATGTACACATTTGCTTAGAAAGTGCATTCGAGCGTGAGTAAGTTCTTTGGCGGTGCGGCGCGCAGCCGAATCGAATTGAATATGGCTGGTTATGTCGATGACATTTTGTGTGATCGTAAAATATGATCGTATATAAAATTCAATTTTATTTGGTTATTACTTCGTTGAATTTGCCGGGTTTTCTAATGTTTGATCATGTACTATGACTACAAATCTCTTGGCGGTTGTTGTAAATTTAATTTCAGCAATGATACTATTTAATATTGAGAATTTCATGCATATTTTTACAAAAGAAATTTCTTTTTTCCAAATTTTCTTGAAGAAAAATATGATTTTAAAAATTCACTACCGAAACAACAAAATTATCGTGTATTCTTCGAATTTTGTGACTAAATTAGCAAGACCCATAAATGGTTAACTTGCCCCATGTTACATTACGTTTTCCTCCATAGATTTTGATAAATCAGGGGAAATTATAGGCTTGTAGTGAAATATACTTAACATTCCATAGGAATTAGGAAGGAAAATAACGGAAAACATAAAATTTCCTTAGAAATTTAGGTTCAAAGTTGATAAATACATCTTCATGTTCTAATACATCTGATATTTCTGAATACTTACCATAAATCATTAAAATTCTGGATTATTTCAGATATTACAATTTAGATTACATTACATTAATTACAGGGCATTAATGCACTTGCCCCGTTCGTGTAAGTCATTCTTCTCTCTTTTCTTAAAGAAAATCGTTATCTCAAGAAAAGTAATTTCATTCGGAAAATTGAAATTATAAAACTTATCTACAGAGTATCTAATTAACACAAGTTTCGGGGAATGTAATGACCGAATTATCACACATGATTGACCATTATAAACTTTTCTTGTTGTTAAATTGTTTAATGTATTAATAATTTTTTTGATTTGTTACAGGTGAGCAAAGATTGATTATTTCATCATCATCATCTTCAATCATTATTGATTATACACTCGAAAGGTAAAAATTATAAACTCTGATACGAAATCGCGTTTTTATTGCAAGTTTTATTAAGAAAGAAACGCAAAAAAATGTGAAAGAAATGATGAAATGAGAAAACGTGTGAGCGAAATTCGCAATTCAATTGGCATCATTATATCGCGTGAGGCGTTCGCGTCGTGCGATTGGCGTCTAATATCGGAGAATGCATTCCGGGGGCTGCGATATCAAACGCGAGTATATGTTTGCGCAAGGATGTAAGCCATCGGGATGGGGATATCGAGAGCATCCAGGCATGTTGAGCATCTCGGCGGAATTGTTTATGATTTCTGTATCCGGCGCGCTGGCGAACTTTACGACGAACGCGCCCGTCTGTTTCTCTCCGATTCGAATTCGCGCCGCGTTCTTCCTTCGTTCGGAAAGAGGTGCGCTGCGCAAGGTACATGTATAATATATTGTTATACGGCAGCACCAATGCCAGACCATCATCGCGCCAATATAAACGAACAAGTTTCTACTACTTCCATACGGATAGATTTCGATATTCGCTCTCTCTAATAATTCCACAAAATATATCATATACTTGGTGTTTCTCACAAAAATAATAATATCTCTTCCCCTACTTTCTCCCACTCAAAAATCAGTTTTAATATTTCGCATGATCAATTTTTAGAATATAAACTATTCCAGAAATTAATTTATAAAATTTTCTTTGAAACACCCAGTGTATTTGGCAAATTGACTGCCATATTGTAGTCGGAATTTATTATTTACCCGTTTACCACGATTCGAATCCACGATAGACACAAAAGAAGTTTTATAGTAGCCAAGATGGCCAATGCCCGATGGATGATGACTACGTGTTCTTCCTCTTTTATCCACATATTTTTCGATGGTGTATCCGTCATTCTTAACATGATCATAAACGCGGAATATTATATTATCGCATATGCCCAATATACGAGTCATATTTTCACAGTACATTCACGTTTACTTCATCTATTCACTTTTAGAACTTATCCTCTAAAAAAAACGCTCATTTTCTACGTGTTTTTGCATATACTTACATTTACAGCTGTATGAACATACTGTACAATTGTGTTTAATTAACATTGGATGCATGTTGGTTGATTTATGCGCCTACGCGTCTTTGACTGCGAATGCCAGATATGCAATCAATCATAATTAGAGCCGACAAGATACATGATATCGCCTTACATTTCTGAATTTGTAGTCGTCGTCTTCATAGTTGATGCATGCACTTCGCGAGCGTATTGTTAGCACCCGTCACAATGTAAATTGTTAATGACGTCTTAACTAATTAGTTGTATTTATAAATTAATTCCTTCGATCGATATCTCTTTTGTTCGAATGTAACAATAGCTAAGCTATGTAATGCCTGCGAGTTGTTTAACAATTAATAAAACGCATGAATAAATAACGAGTCAGTTAAACTGAAAAGGTTTTAAGTAGGATCTATAAAGTCTCTCGCGGAGGATTTTAAGGATTTGCCGAATTTTAAAACACATCAAATCAGAGGAAACAAGGTACATCCTGCTTTACGAATCAAGCCGAATGCAAAACTATTGTTTTATCTTTGGAATTTATTACTTATCTACTTAGCGAAATAAGTTTGATGCGGCGAATATCTTACAAACTTGGCGTGAGGATGTGGATGTAAAGTTTTCCATTATCTCTTCTTCTTCCTCTACTTCTCTCGTAGTCAGGCCCTTTCTTTAGCCTTCTAGTTCTTGTTGTTCGTGTGTTCCACTTCTTGTATCTTGTTGTTGTTGTTATTCGTTTTTTCCGCGCGTCTATTCACAGCGAGGTTTTTATTCGCTGGCGCTTTACGCATCGTCACTTATTTACTTATTTATGAACTCGGCGCGCGCTTCGACGTTCATGATTAATCGCTGCGCTTTCATCGCGCGTCTGATCTAAATGTGTCATGATTGTTGTTGCGCTCGTGACGACGTCTCCGCGCCCGTTCGCTCGCTCGATGCAATTATAAGTTTGCTGCAATGAGCGATGGCGTAAAAATTTTATACGCGCTCGCTCGCTCGGGTATTACAATATTTTGTTGGTGTTTACACTCGAAGCAATATGCATACACACACGACATATCGCTATATGCGATGAGCAGAATCGTAAATGTATTTTTCATTGCATTCGATGCGAATGGTGGCGTTTCTGCCATTCGTGCAAATTGCATTCCATTGCATAATGCACCATTGCGTCGAGGGAATCCCCCAACTTTTGCCGCCCGTGCACCGCACTGTGTGGAAAAACTAATAAAATATCAAACTCGGATAGTATTTAATATTTTATGATAACTCCAGGGAAAGAGCGAAATATTTTACTTGCTTTAAATTTATGTTTTTCAACCACTGCGAAATTATTTTTCAATGCACATTTTGATAGCAACACTTTCAATCAGAACTTTTAATATTTTTACCATTTTTTAAAATTATAAAAAAATAACATTCAAGAGACTAGAATCGAAAATCATCAGTCGTTAAATCAATCGTTAAATAAACTCGTTATATTTTATTTTATTTAAATTTATATTTTTCCACCACAGTGAATTTATTTTTCAATGTTCTTTTTGCTACCCATTCTCTCAAATACAAGTTTTGATACTTAAAAAATTTTAAAATTATGATAAAGTAAAATGAGTGAGACTTTGGAATTAAAAATAATCAATCTTTAAATTTTGTTTCGAGTTGTTAAGCATCGCTTTTTAGTAAAAAAATAAAATAAAATATCAAACTAGAATATCTATTATTTAGTATTTTATGGTACCTCTTGGGAAAGCTCAATATATTTTAGTAATATTAAATTTATATTTATCAATTCTCATTTTATTTGGCACACTTTCAATCAGAAGTTTTAATATTTCAAGCATTTTTAAAAATATCAAAATGTAATATGAGAAAAACACTGCGATAAAAAATAATCAATCATCATCGTTAAATTTTCTTTCAAGTTATAAAGCATTGTATTCAAGCGCTTTTTGGTAAAGTTCAAATGCAGGAAGGCAAAGAATACAGTACTAAATCAAAAGGGGAAAGGAAAATTTAAAATTATAATCTTTGCCTGTGATATATTATTACATATTTTTATACTGAGCGTCTCGGAATTTTAAACCTCTCATTCGAATTGCTTCATTACAGACAGAACTAGATACTATTTTTTGGGGAGTTGAGTAATTTGCGCTCGGAAGTTATTGATTATTGGAACACTCTATAAATTGTATATAAATATGGCAAAGGAATGGTTTTGATGGTCACCCCGAGCAACACGCTAGGGGTGGCTTTGATCGGCACAACCGATAAGTCTTTTAATATAATATCGGAAAGCACTTCTTGCGCACTGCGCGCCGGGGAAAAAATCTGTCTCCTGCGGTAACGGAAAGGAATAAAAGTATGGCAATAAGAGCGCTAAGGTAGCTGTGTGTTGTCGCGCAAAAAGCGATCGGGAAAAAGGTCGAGTTCAAACGCGAGGAACGAAAGGGGGCGAGAACAAAGACTTTTCCGTTTTCCTTTCTTATATCCGAAAAGTCAGCACCTTATCAAATGTTTTAACTCGGTGTTGCTTTTAGTTCAAATTACAGTACATTTTTGCTATATTTTCTTAAAGTAAAAATGTTAATAAAATCTTTGCTAAATTGCAAAAAATTCTAAACTGAATTTTTGGTTTCAAACTTTTTCCTTCGGATTATATTTCATAGAATTAGTAACATTCTTTAGAAATCCTTATGCAACCCAAAAATCAAGGCAGTAAAAAGCCCAAATCTTAGGAGTTTGTCATTAAAATCCGCTTTACTCTTCAAAAGGAAAGCCATAATTACCATATCTTACATAACTCAGTCGTTATAGCCGCTTGGAGTTAGGCCACTCCACTAACTTTCGTGGAATTTGACGTTATATTCAGAAGATTCCACGCCGTTTTAACGAAGTGAATTTTCTATTAATCTAATAATAAAGTTTTATAAAAATCTGCGGAAAATGATACCAATTTTTGTTTGTTCACTTTAATATTATGAAAGGGCAAATACTTTTGATTATATTTTATAGTTATGCAACCAAAATAACAAGCCATTCAAGAGTTTCATATTAAAATCTGGATTTGTCCTCTAAGAGATAGTCATTATGATTACATCATAATTCACTCAGTCGCTATAGCCGGATGAAGGATCAATAAGTATGTTAGGCCACCCCGTTAACTTTCACCCTGTTCGTGACTATAAGGAGAAAATGTCGTATCGCTCTAGATTAATTTTCTATTAAACTTATAACCTATAAGCGAGTGGGTAACTAGAGTTGTTAAAAATGAAATCGACTGTGTTGTTTCTTTGCTCACTTTACTACTATAAAAAGGCAAATTTTACTCGTTGGTACTCATGGCTGATGGGTTTTTATGTCATCCATCAGAGCGTGAAGCAAGCACGCTTATAGACATTTTGAGCGTTCGCGACGGACGCGTGTGCAATTTTTTTTCACTCTTTCGAACAGTAATCCGCTTATACACGCGCAGCGCGTACTCAAACTTATAAAACAGCGTCCTACTAGCGTCATATCCGCATGGATGGCGCATGCACGCATTCACTTCCCGTTTCGCATGCGAATAAAAAAGCGACGCGGAGCACGAACGAAGGAACGAGGGGATGATGACAAAAAGGGAAGAAAAATTGTAAGCACACGTCATAGACGTGTCCAAGAAGGTTTATTTATACATTGCGCGCCTGTCGGCCGGAATTAAATAATTTACAGGTCGGCAAACTCTTCATCCACAATGCGCGCCCATCGAGTGTAAAGCGCTGGTGCTCAGCGAAGAGCTCTCTTGCGCTGGCATTTGCTGACCGTAGGGCTGAGTGCTCTAATTAATTTTATTTGTATATGTTCCCGAATTAAAAGAATTACGCTTTCTATCTCGTCCGTTTTTACGCCCGTTCGTGCTCTTTGTTGCGCTGCAAGTCGATCCATATTGTTGATACGGCCAGCGCGTTTTACGGAATGGCCAAACGCTTGTTTGCACATCAGAGTGTGAAACTTAAATGAAAAGTACGAATTACATACATATTATTTGCGCAAAGCAAGCGCGCCCGAAAAAGGGCAAAAGGGCGAAAGGGTGGAATGTGCCGCACAGCGAATTGCCCGCTTTTTTCCGCTCGCGCTTATATTAAAGGGTTCAAGTGGAACGAAGAGACGAGTAATTCGCCTCTTGTTTGATGAGGATTTCGTCGGGTCACATGCAAACAAGCGCGCAAAAAATGTACATCTTTCTCCGTGTTTTCATGCCGGATTGTCTCGTTTTCCGGGATCCGTGATCATGTCATGTATGTATGTAATTATTTGTCAATAAAATATGTTGGGACATGATCATTTAAAAGTTTTTGAAATTTAATAAAAATTCTGTGTACATACATAAAATTCTTTAGCTTTTCATTTAACTTGACGAAAAATGTAATAAAATTTGTGACACGTTGTAAGAAGACACAAGTATGCAAACGCATAAATAAAGCACATTCGGGCACGTTGATAATCATATAATAGAACGAAATGTTTTATGCAGAAGACGACACGGTTTGTGACTCTGCATTTCAGCGCGGCGAGAACATAAAGAAATGAAATTTAAGTGCACTCAACTTCATTGTGCTGCGCGCTAAGATGCGGGGTGCACTCATCAGAATATGAAAATCATCATCAGCATCCCCGCTGTGTTGTACACCAACTCGCTTTGTTCTTCTACTTCTTCTTCAGCTGCTGCTGTTGCTGCTGATGCCGCGAGTGTCGCGCACGCAAAAGAGCAAAAGCTTGTTTGTCGCACTTTACACGCGCCGTCTGGTGCGCATTCCATTATTTCCATTTGTAAATTGGAAAATTAAAAGGCGTTTTGCAGGAAATAACGTGTCATTACCGTTGGTTGGGCCACTAGCATACGCCAGGCCGAGAGCTTAGTTGTCATCAGCAAACGAGCAACGAATGGCTTGCTATCTTTTCGGACAAAGAGGCGGCCGAGGCCACGGTTGCCGCCAACAATGCTTGGCGCATATTGTTGTGTCGTTGGTACTATTGTGACACTGCTTACATCTTCCTAATACGAGTTTAAAACCTAAGGAAGAGCACGCAAACAAAATGCGCGTGGCGCGCACACGGCGTGCTCATTGTAAATTAAGTGAAATGGCATTAATAAGGGATTTGCCCGCTTCCAGTGGTGGCGCTGTTTAAAAGGAAATTAACACGCATAAAGAGTGTTTGTCTCGCGTGCGCACGAACCGTCTGTTTAGTGCACATTTTACGGTGCGAATGTACTTCGCCTTATTGCATTTGCTTTAAATCCCTTAAAAGTACCTGACGCGCTTTGCATACACCCCTCGAAGAAGAGAAAATTCAATAAGAAATGTACATGTTTTCCGTAAACAACATTTACATTTTCTAACCCTAAATATCGAACTTTCACGGACGTGAACGACAATTTTTCGGGCTGCAGCTTGGAAGCCGAAAATAGCCGATTGAAAGAAAAAACATTATTTTCTTGCTTCACGAGTAAATGATGAAAATAGTTATCATTTTCATATAAAGGCAATGAGAATGCATTGAAAATAATTTGTGTATATTTGAAAATCTTTATAAAAATAATATTTTTGTGCACATTTTTACAAAATTCGCATTTTCTAACTTCGAATGTCGAACGTTCACGAACCTGAACGACAATTTTTTGTGCACGAGTTCGGAAGCCGAAAATAGCCGATTGAAAAAAATTAACATTGGTTTCTTGTTAGACGACTAAATGATAAAAATATATCTCTATTTTGTATACCTAATGTAATTTGATATATTTTGAAAATAATTAGAAAGTATTTGAAAATCACTACAATTTTGCGAAATACATATTTTCTAACTTCGAATGTCAAATTTTCACGAAATTGAAAGACAATTTTTCGTGGTCGAGTTCGTATGCCGAAAATAACCGATTGAATAAGCGAACATATCATTTTCTTGTTAGACGAGTAAATGATATAAAAACAAGTTTCATGGATTTCATTAATAATTATCCCTTTCACATAATGAAAAGCGTAACCCTTTGAAAATAATTCGAGCGTATTCGAAAGCCACCACAAATGTTTATGTTTAATTCACAAATGGAAAACGCTTCGCCAATGAATGAAATGACGGCGTACGATTATCCTCTTAGAAAAGATTACGGCTCGTACGGGCAAAGCGGATAATTGAATATCATTATCCTTCTTTTATATGCGCGTTATGCGGCAAGTTGGCAAAGTTGGCGTGAAACTGGCAATTAGGTTAATTAAGTCATATCTGGCAGATGCACACACATATGAGTGGGCGGCTGCTGCGCGCTAATGAAATACACATCTCTCGTCTTGTGAAAAGTCGAAAGCGAACGCGCGTATTTTCTCCGCGGAGGAAATGCTAAAAGGATTACGTCCTAATCCGCAGTGTGCCGCCGCAGAGCGCAGCATAAGTGTGTAGCACATGCGTGCGCCTTTTTGGCACTGCACACGCGTTAATTTCACGCCGGGGAGTCATCCTTTTACCCCCATTTCGCATTTGCATACACAGCGCGACTCGCGCGTCCCTTTGAACGCCGTTCGCCCTTTGCGATAGTTTACTGCAGTGCGCTGTTGTTGAAAATATACACTCATGTAAGCAAACGCTACAAGTCGGCGACGCATGCATGGATTTCTGCTCGCACTTTATTCGCCGCCCCCGCGACCACCGCCACCGCTACCGCCTCTGCCGCCGCCGCCGCCACGCCGTCCGTAATTGAAGCGCGCATGGGACACAATTCTGTGCGGTCGCAGCGCACCAACGGAAAGGATATGCGTGCATGTGTGGGCGCCTACACACAATATAATTATGTCCTTACAGGATTCTGCACTATAAACTCGAATATGCTGCGTGCCGCTCGAAGGGAAATCCGCGCGCGCGTACTCCACTAAGAAGTGCTTTAATTATATGAAAACAACTTTAATTATATTATGAGCTACCAGCTTTCCTTCTCCCACTCACTTCAAACTCGATCATAATTTGAGGTTAGATTTGAAATTTCATTTACGCGTCATTTCCTCATCGTTCAATCAACTTTGTTCGACCTTTTTTTGAGTAAACTTTATTATTTCTTATGCGAATTCTTTGTGAAAGTCAAACGAGTAATTTCTTCTGGAAAATATTTAAGATCACTTAGATATTTTGCATTTATTGCAAAGTGCTAAAGATGTTTGAATACAGAACGCAAACTTTGCCAACTTTCATCGAGTTGTTGATGCTTTTCGCGCAAATCTACAACTCAACTCATCCCAGCAGGTTGGCAGCTGAAAGGTTTCCATCGTACCATCGCTCATCGCGAAATTTAACGCTTAATTTACGCGCGTTGTTGCGTTTCAAATAACATTTCGCACTTAAAACTCGCATACCTACTTGTTTGGCTGCACTTTTGCAATCTTTGCTGAAACGACTCAATCCCTTCGAACGCACGTCTCAAATGAACAAACGGGTTGAAAATGTTAGAATTTTACTTTACGTTGCCTAACTCTCACCCCTGCTTAGGGTTGACGTGGTGTTGTTGTTGTTGTGCCTAAATATTCCAACGCGTAGAATGGGAAGCCCTTTATTTCCGTTTGTCTCCTCCTCGTATTCACGTTGATTTTCCGCGTATCTGTCTATTGTTATGGAATGAATCTGTATAGACAAGTGGCATTTGTAAACATTGTGCGCTCCCCTTTCGCAGTCAAGAGGGAGGAATTGAATGCGCTGCGCTTGTTTCTTAGCCGCCAAGAAACTGAGAATAATGAGGCGCGCAAATAGTGCAAATCTTATGGTAATGTTAGCGACACGTACGTACTACGGGTTTTACTAATAGGGGAAAATATTAGCGCTTGTGCGTACAACAAAAGGGTACGTAACGCCTAAAGGGATGACTTCCGTTTCCGGTAATTTCTAATTTCTATAATGATGAAACATCAACACACAAGCCTTGCTCTTTTGTCTAGCGTGTCTTATTAGGCTGTTGATTAGAAAGTTTCAAAAACCAATTTCGCAAAAAGCAAAATTACGCTGTTTATATTTTATTGCAAAACGCAATTTAAAAAAGTAGAAAGCGGACTGTAGCAATAAAGATTGTCGCATAATTCAACACACGGCACGAAATTTAAATAGATGAGAATTTATGTAAGCAATTCCAAAGTTTTTTTCGCCGAGTGCGCGCGCCGCAATGGCACGAAGCGCAAAACAAGGCGCCATTATCCATTACGAATTCGTATTCTCAAGAGAGTGAGTGCGCCACGTGTGCGCGAGCGCGCGTATTCTTTTGTAATAATAATAATAACGATAATAATAATAACGTGTAGCAGGAAGCGGCGATGAAAAGCGAGCTAAACGCAGAAACGCAAATTCGATGCGCACGCTGCCTCCGCGAACGCTTCAAGCCAATAACATAACTCTCGTTTATTGCTCTATATTACGACGTTTAGTAGCCGTTAGGTGGCGCTCCAGTCGAAAAGTGTAATTTTGAAAAATTTACGATTGCATACGCAAAACATTACGCCATCTCACTTGTTCATGCGTCAAATGCATATTTCTCGCTCAATGCAAACGTGCAAATGAAAGGTGTGCTACGCACGTGTGCTCGTATAATTGAAGTAGCAGCAATTCTCTGGCAGCCATTATTCTGCATTTCCGGTTACATGAAATGAACGCGTTGAAGTAGTTATAATGTGTTAATTGCCTGTGTATAGAATGGTGTATTTGTTTGAATTTTTATAATAATTTTATAATAATAATAAATTAATTAATTAACTACCGCATGAAAGAAAATGCTAGTTTATTATTAAAGCTTCATGACCTATTAAGTTTTAATTAAAGCAAAACAAAATTTTAATTAAATTCACGTTTGCGCCATAAACCGTTCGAAGGAGTTGACTTTCTAAGTAGATAAATCAACGCTGAGCGAGGCTGCGTACAGACGTTGTTTGCGCACTGAGCATCCATAAAGTGACAATATCAATGACATAAAGATATATTTATGAAATCACTTAATTCCAACGGAACGGGCTTTCGATACAAATTGAAAATCTTCACAAGTTTTGATAGGCTTAAAAGACTTTAGGTGCGCAAGTTTTTTGCGCTTCTTTTCCATTAGAGGCGCGCGCGCGCGCGCACACGCACAACTTTGTTCGTTTTCGTCGTGTTTTATTCGGCAATGGTTGCAAAGTTGCAAAACATCATTTTTCACCGGGATATTGTTTTGGAGGCGCGTATTCGAAGGGGATGAACGGCAGAAGACTCGCGCACTCGCGCGCACACACAGCCTCACCCGTTCGGATTGTGTTAGCGGCATCGTGGAAACTTTCACGATTTTCCAATATTACATACTTTTCTCTATTGGGGGATGCGTTCGGAGGCTTTTGTGCCCGTACGCTGCTACGTGTTTAGCTTCCTCGCTTTCCCGCTCACTTCCGGCTAACAACGTCGCATGCTTATAAACTTTCAGCGAGAGGTGCTGCCGTGAAAACTTTCTGTGTGAATACATTTTCGGCGTAATAAATGAAGTTATGAAAGTGAAACAAACATGACTTATAGGTGGTGTCGCGTCTTTGACTTGTCCTATATTGAAACTCTTTTATCTCTGTCGTTTTCAGCTGTTATAAACTAATTTTTCTTATTCTCACCTAGAGTGGAATGGGGGTAATTGTATACTATTTTTCATTAAGTCAAATTTGGCTCGATTTATCTTTGATTTATTTCATAATAATTTAAAATATATTGAGTAAGTTAATATTTTTTAATTAACATTGATAAAATACACAAATATTGTGTTATTTAAAGAACTTGTCAACGAATTCTGATTTTTGCACTGATCCCGAAATCTAGGCAAGTGCGTCAATCAATTTTTGGTACGAATATGCCATATAATTTTACCGCATTCAAACATGTTGTTTCGTTTTGTAATTGAGGAAGTAACTAAAAGTTTCACTCAAAATTGAATTGCATTGGTAGTAAAATAGTCCACGCTATGTTTTAAGCAAAAAAATAAGTAAAAGTTATTTATTACAAATGCCAACAAATAAATGCATTCTCAAGCTCGCACTTGCCCCGTATTATAATAATTTGATGTTGAAATATATACGGTTTTTCCTGATTTAACGGAATTATTAATTTGTAGTGAAATATAATTAACATTTTATTAGATTTTGCAAAATGACACAAAAATATCCTTAGAAATTCGACCTCAAAAATAATAAGCACAACTCGAGATTCTGATATTTGTATTGGTTCTGAAATAATGCCCATAAATCGTATGAAATCTATATTAATTAATAATATTGATATCAACTTCTAATACCTCACTATATTACTGATATTGAAATTTCTATGATATTACATTAATCACGTGACATTAATGCACTTGCCCCGAAAGCGCAAAATATTATATTTATTATTTGGATTATTTGATTGACGTGGATATCTGAAATTTATTTTGCGTGTAAACTGTAATAAATATGAAAACTAATGATGAATAAAGCTGGGAGAAATATTGATACAAATTATACGATTTGTAGCACAATAATTCGTAGTATTTTGTACTCGTGGTTGGATACTTTGTACGCGTTCCCTCCACACAAGATGAATCGCATTCCCAAAGCGCCAAATAAAAGAAAGCGAATAAAGGGAGCACAACAACAACGCGAAGGAACGATCGACTGGATGAAAACAATCCTTCTTGTTTTGTGTCCGCGTATTGATTGCAATTCCCTTATGGGGTGAACGTAATTAATTACATTTAATAGGCTCCTCCTGAAGAGGTGAACACATACAATCCGGACATGGAAAAAAGATACTCTCGAATGAGCTCCTCACACCTCACGCGTTCGGCGAAAAAGTTGAAGAAAATTCACAGCAAATAAAAAACAAAATAGACAAATGATGAGCTGCTTCGCAGAAACCGGGAGGTGGGGAGATGGAGAAGTGGAAGAAAAAGTTGGCATACTCACTGCCGAAAATAAGTTCAAACACTAGATAAGTCTCGTATGATGCCAAGAATTAATTTTCTGCGCCCTAAAGAAAAATTGATAGAGAGAGAATGCTCCTCGCATACGAAATGCGCGCAGATTATTCGCCAGCTTTTGGCTCTTTTTTTCCTCTCGTTTCGTTTCTTTCCGTCGAACGCGAAGACGAGTCGACAAAATTTCAATGCGACTTTTTGCTCTCCGCTTGGCTCAACTCCACCACTTGCACTCACTTGTAAGTACAACAAACTTTATTAGAAAGTCGATTTAAAATTCCAATCTCGCTTCACTCCTCATAAAGCGAGCGCGTGAAATATGCGTGTAGTGAGTCGAATAAGGACGCCGAGTATCATCATCATCATCATCATTGGTGTGTCGAAGGCAAACGCATTAAATTTGCGCATGAAGCAACAGAGCTCTCTTCTTAGTCCTTCCTTGGAATATTATAATTTTAATTAACTTTGGGCCACGCTCGCTCCCGACCGAGCAAGATGTTTATCCTTGCACTGTCCGAAGCAAGGACGATCCCTCGTCATGCGCAAGAAGTTGATGTGTAATTGCTTCGGCTATTGGTTGCGTGCGCACGCCACGACGAAGACGACGTCAATTTCAATTTCTTGCCGGCAGCGCGACGAAATTATTTATAATAAATAGGCGGTTTCAGCGCGAACTTAGTGCTAAGTGGATGCCATCTCTCAGCGTGAACGCACGTCATCTGCAGCGCAACGCTCTTTGATCTCGCTGCCATCATCTCTTCGTTTTCCATTTCGATCCGTAATCTTGCCCGTGCTGACTCGCCCTTCGGCGACGCATTTAGAGATCACCCATGGTGAGCTTTTCTCTTCGCTTGCGCAACTCACTTCCTCACTCGTGCAACAACAAAGCCTCGTCGTGAATTAAATGTAAAAACTGCAATCTCTTTGATTTCGCCCTCTGTGTTACACAACAGTGTGTTTCATAATCAAAGTCAATTAAGTGCTAACGTTTTGACAGAATTTTAGATTGAAACGCATACAGCAAGTAGTACGGCAAGAAATTTGCCAGTCTAGTCACCAATATAGAGAGTGGAGTGCGTGCTCCTCGGTACAGTCTTGTAATAATCTGAAACTTAACTTCTTGTTGCTTAATTATAACTTGTTGTTTACCATCCAAAGTCGGCGCGTGTTGGGCCGAAAACCTATTTGAAACTTCACAGAGTCTGCAAGGCTGCAAACTGCGTGACGCACGGCGCGGCCGAAAAACTTTGCCGTCGAGAATTACAGCGAAAGTGCGCCTGCCGGAAAATGCGGAAAAACTATGCATATATGGTGGAAAATCCGAACCCTTTGCATATACACACGACGTTCTCGTGAATTTTCATGCAGTATCACCACGATCTCTCTCTCCCCCCGTACCATTTTCCACCCTTTGCCGAGTGCGTTCAATCAACTTAAACATTTCGGCGTTTTAAACATTTAGCAATTTTCCGTTCAACTTTTACTATCTCTAAGTGTTTCTTTCGGGAGAGCTTTCACTCTCCTTGCGCTTTATGCGCGTTGAATACGCATCGGCGGCGCGATAAAAGAAATGCGAGTACGTGCTTCGGGTTCAAATTTATTCCCACTTTTTTTCTCGGGAAGAGTTTAGCTTTAGTTTTTCTTTCATTCGATGCGAAAGAGAATAAAAATATTCCTTTTTACTTTATCATAAACCGTAAATATTCCAGAGGGTAGTTTAAATAATTAGTTCTATTAAGTTTGCGAGAAGAAATTGGGGCAGTGGGGTTAAGGATTTATAGATAGTAGGTACATCAATCCTTTTAAGATGTATCCCAGTTTTGCGACTTTAGAATTTCGATCTTAAGTCCCGGATCTCCCGCTTTTGGGGCGGATAATATAAACGAATATTATTCAAATGGTTGTAAAGATACAGCGAAAGATTGCAGATTGCTGCAGTCACGAAGAATACCAAAAGACTTTGGCTGAATGGAAATCGGAAGAGAGACAAGAAACCTATTTTCCCACCCTGTGCCCTTTGCCAACGTTGTCATCATGCCCTGCGTACGCGCGCGCTTGCTTGCTCGCTCGCTCGATCTCAATTCGGCGTACGTGATTCCATTAGGGACTTTTATAGATTTTCCGGTGTTTTCCCATTGTAACTACACATTTACACATCTACCTAGTCGACTCTTTATGTTGTCGCAACATTTTCACGCGCCAACTCCATCCACTACCATCGTATTTTATTGCAAAATTTTCACAATGATGGAAAAGCAAACATTTTTCTATAAATCTTCGTAATTTGCGAACGAGTATTTCGCTGCAATAATATTGCCTGCGTTCACTACAAACACTCTGTATGTTTACATAAATTGTTAACCGGTAAAATGTTATCTTAAATAAAACGCTGTTTTTGAAAAACACGATGGAAGAGCGGAAGTTGCAAAAACCGCGCCCGGAATGGAACGCTGCTTACCGGAAACGAGCGTTCGCTTGTTATCAGGACGAGTGTTGCTTATTTTTCTAAGTAAATGAAATGAAATATTCATACACGTGGCGCGTACAGTTTGTGCCGAATTTGCAATGCTAATAACACTTTATTACAATTGAAATTTATTATCATTCGCCCCCGAGGTGCACGAGATAAACGAAATCTTGCTAAATTAATTTTTGTTTTTTCTCTGCTTCAATATTTAATCGTTTTCGGCCGTGTGCGCACACGTGTAGGAATTTACGACAATAGCACCTTCGAATCATAATTTATGACTCGCATGTTCCCGTAGGCGCATCGGGAAGAAAACGCAAAAGATGAGGGAAAAGCCCTTGGGGGTTTTTCGTAAATAAATTCACTCATTTCCTACACTTTTAAGCTTCTTTTCTTTTTCGGTTTTATTCGTGTATGCACGCGATTTCATATTTAGTCATCATCATGTATTGTGCGCGCGAGTGTGTTTTGAGGCTGACATTCGTATTGTTTGCATATGCTTTTAAATGTTATTTTTTCTTGGAGAGTGCTTCATTTTTCTTCCTTGCTCACTACGCAAATAAATATAGAATGGCAAGTCCTTGATGAATATCCTACAGGCACTCACGAGGAGAGCCTAAATGCGCACCTAATTACGTCTTCGTCATGCCGAATCGATTATTGCCCGGGTTAATTTACTTCCTCGTCTTCGTATTCGGCGTTCTTTCATTATTCTTCATTTCGAGTCGGCCGCTCATGGAAAATTTCCGCGTACGAATTTTTCGGACGAATCAAGTTATTAACGCACGTAATTAATTTATAATTAGAATTTAGTTGGTAAAGGAATAAAAACAAATAATTTCTTGAATTCGGTGCGCGCGCGAGGTTTTGAAAATAGCGTACGAAATAAACAAAGCAGAAGTGAGTTTTTCAATTAGCGAATCGTTTGTGCGCGTACTTGTCCCGGCGTTGTTGCCGCCCCTTGTGATATACTCACCGCCACCGCCGCCGCCGCCACCAGCAGCCCTCAACCGCCGCGGCGCTCATTGCCGCCATTGCCCGAGCGCCATTAATTAACTAATTATACGAAACAAAAGCGAATTAATTCCATTGATTAAGCTTTATGTTTATGCGCACTGCGCGAACAAACGAATTCGTCGACCACCGCCGCCGCCGCCGCCTCCCACGAATCTTGCATTTAGCGTGTGCTTTGTACGAAAAAGTTTCGCGAAAACAATTTGCTCAATTGGTAAAAAACAACGCGATACGAATAAATTCCAATACCAGTCAATAAATACGATTGAACACGAGGATTCGAACGCAAGTTTTCCTCTAGCATTTTTTTCCACCTCAAAGTTCTAATTAATTCATGATATTCATGAGTATTTCTCTAGTTTAACTTAATCAATCACGAATCCGTATAATTAAATTATGGATGGCGTAATGAATTCGTCTCGGTGTTTGCTACAGGAAAAAAACCAGAAGAAATAAATAAATTCATTACAGAATGGAAATTGCATTTTTGTTTAGTGATAATAATTCGAGGCAAAAGCAAATCGAAGCGAGCGGAAATGAAAATGTGTAATGCAAATACAAATCAATGAGCAGAGTGGCTCGAATGAAATGAAACGAGATGAGTGTTGCATTGAATTTTGAAGCAAACACAACACATTCGCCTGCATTCGCCATTTCCACGTACGTAGAGCAGAGAGAGTATTTTCAATTAAAGTAAAAGGTAAAAGGTGGCTGCACAAATAAACAGCTAGTTTTTCTCTTTACACGTGAGGTTTGATTGTCTATCGACACATACGAAGCTTTTTGCCCCTTTCAATGTAAAAACAATGCTTTTACGCTTTTGACTTTCAAATCAATGCATTTTCTTTTCAAAAAAAATCAATTAATTAATTATTTCCATCATTTCCACAATAATAACTGACGAGAAAACTTTTTAATTACAATTTCAAAAGAATTTTCTTTGGGTTCAAACGATAGTTTTCTTAGATACGAATATCTGTAAATAAATATCCTGTATTGGATATTCAATTACTAGTCAATTGAAATGTTTTCCGGGAAATTGAAAATGTGAAATTAATATGCATATTCATTGTATTTGTACGCGAGCGTATTTGATTTAAAACATTGTATTTACTGTTGAAAATAAGGGATGAGGGACAACAACGAAAGGAAAAAAAAGGCAGGACGAACGCGTATTATTTCATTTCCTATCACACAATATCGTATGGCTTATCAATCGATATATATTGGTGTATTTATATATGCACATATACAATGTAGAGCCCATCGTAGATGCGAGTAGATAACACACGAAGCGGTAGGAAAATTGATCCTCTGGGAATTGCAGCTGGCGGTTCAGGAACAGCAACGAATTCCCTCCTGGTGCTTGCTTGTTTGCAATTTGCTATTCGCGATTTTCATACGGATACGCGATTCTCGATGTCCTCGCGATGCACATAAAAAACTGTATAAATAAATATATAATTTTCATTATTATATAGGGTGTTTCTGCCGCTGAATTGCAAAAAATGATTTACTACTTAATTTCAAATCGAAATTCACCCAGTACACTATGTGTATCTGCATAAATGAAAATAGCCATGTGCGATAAATCCGCTAAACATGAAAACAGAATGCGTATAAATTTTTTTTGTGCCGCTCTCGATGCGATGAGAGAAATCACTGGCTTTTCGCTAGTTTTTTATTTCTTCGTCCTTTTGTGCATTCGTAATCCATAAACGCGACAATATTTCATGTTTTATCTGTGTGTTCGCGCAATGTGCGCCAGTCTTTTGAGTCTTCAGCACACATGAAATCCACTCGCGTGCGTATGAAGAAATTGTACAAATATATTTGAAAAATACGTACATGTCGCAAATGCGACATACATGCTTATGAAATGAATGCATAAATATTTGCGAGAAATAAATGCAGCGCAATGCAAAAAGCTCGCTCGGATTTAATTTTTAATGAATTTATGTATATAGCCTCTCGCGCTAAGTGATAAGGGAGAGTAGCAGTAGCAGCGTTCTCTTTTGATATTTCGTTTGGTTTTTATAGGGAAGCACGCATGACTCGTTAAAATTTTAAAATAAATACATTTATGAATTATGCATTTGCGAAATAAATAAAGCGAATAAAGCAAAAATTAATTTCCGTGGATACGCGACGACAAAAACGCGCAATAAATTTCAATGTTTCGGTTTGGAGAAATTTTTCATTCGTTTCGTAATTCACACAACGGTTCTGATAAATTATTTTGTTTGCGAATTTAATTTACTGTTCTCAAGCCCCGTAACCAATCTCCAAATTTCAAACTTTCTGTTGCTCATATGAGTTTCACATCATGAATCGTTCTTTATTTAACTCACATCCAACCCGTTTTCCACACTCCAAATGAAATTCTATATAATATTTGTTCGAGTTGTATTTTGTTTAATTAAAGTTTCAATCAAATTTGCCAGACAAAAATTAATTTGAAACTTTTTTCAATTGGATTTTAGAGGTACAAAGTTTAAATTACAAATAGAATTATTTAATGAGGTAGAATTTATATTCTAGTGACGAGTTTATGTTAGTGTTATAGTTCCTGTTAAGAAGAGAATGATATTTTTAAAATCATAAACATAGTTGGGAAACATTAAAGTTTGAGCGCTCTTAAATTTTCCAGAAATCTTTGCGAAGCTTAGTGGGTGAAATTAGTGGTGCATGTTCCTATGAATATCTCAAAAACGATAAGAGAAATTAATATAATTCTTCAATTCCCAGGATAGTTATTAAATTTTGGATTATTCAACATCAAATTATTATTTTTTAACAAATAGATTTAGCGCAATAAATACTCAAACTTCACGAAGGCGAATGTTTTCATTCGCCTTTTGTAAGTGCAAGTAAGTTTCGAAATGTTGATTTTTATTAATAGTTTGAAAACTATAAAAGATGTCAAAATAATTCTTTTACTGACAGAAAAGCCATTAAATTTTGAATTAGATGACATTATACTATACAGCTTCAATGGATAGATTTTATTTAAGTCTCAAAATCAAAATCATCTCTTTTTAATAGTATCTTGGAAACAATGCAAGATATAAAATTAATTCCTTCACTAGCAGAAAATCGATTTAATTTTGAATTACACTACATATCGTATTTAATTTCAATAAATAGATTTTGTGCAATAAAGTATTGAACTTCTTATTTCCAACATTTGCATGTGTAAATTTTCATTAAGATTTCGGAAAATAGAAGAGACTTCAAATTAATTATTGTAATACCAGAAAATCATTCAATTCTGGTTCAAATATTAAATATTAATATATTCTATTTCAATCATAATAGTTTGCGCAATAATGTCTTAAAATTGACAGCTTTTCACTTAGATGCTTAGTGCAAATGTAGATTTTTATTAATACTGAAACTATAAGAGATACTAAAATATTACTTTCACAAGTGAGAAGTCCATTAAATTCTGCATTAGACCACATTAAATTATTCAATTTCAAGGAATACGTTTTGCGCAATAACATTTAAAATTAACATCTTTTCACTTGCTGTGTGCTTACATTAAACCAACATTTCAAAATGCAGATTTCTATTAATATCCTTGTAGCTATAGGAGATATAGAAATAGATCTTTCTCTTTTTTACCATTAGATACCATTAAATCAATAATTTTCAACAAATAGATCTTTCGCTACAACATTTGCAAAACAATGTCTTTTGACCTGCGATTTGTTTACATTAAAACAATACATATGTGCAAATGCAGATTTTTATTAATAACTATCCCGAAAACTGTGATATTCCCATGGTTTAGTTTCCATGCAAAATCAAATATAATTATACAATTCCAAGTTTGATAATGAATACATGTGTATTAATAGAGCATTATCAGAATCGTGGTTGATCTGAATGCAAACAATCCAATGCATTCCTCGCGTTGTGAAACAAGTTTAAACACAGATCGTTATATCTCGCTGCGCTTAACTAACCTGAATCGAGTTCGCTCGTTGACTACCTGTTCAAGGGCTTGGCTAGTTTTCTATTATTTGGATGACGTCATCGTCAGGAACAGCCGTCCCCGCAAACAATTCTAACCTCGAAAGTCAGCCGGCTGCGGCAGCGGCAGCGGGAACGGCGGCTGTGTCGGCGGCAACAGCCCAAGCGTTATTGTCGCGCTCTTGTGTAAAGTACACTCGCTACGCATTGTTGGAAATTCAATCATAATAGCGACACGCTAACAAATACTCCCCGCAACAATCAAGCAAATACAATGCGCACTGTTTCGCGAATTTTGTGTTGTGCTTGGCTTAGTTTATGTTGCAAAACTTTTTTCGTTGAACTGTATTATTATTTGCGCCGCCAATTGTTCTATTGTTCGCGGCTTTATTGGAATAATCATTTGCTTGAATGCCACTAAAATTCAGACATCAAATTGGCATAGACATAATTAATGTTTCATTGAATAGACTAGCTTCGGGGGTTAAAGTAAAATACAATTTCTTGCGATACTGTTTTTCATCCCTTAATGATTAATTAATTATTAACTTCTTATTGCGTAATTTGGAAGATGTTAAAATATTATTGTTTTTTTTTGTCTGGTTGAAAAGGAAACATTTTGAGAAGATAGCACACATTTTAGGAAAACCTACCCGGCAATGGTGGATGTGAAATGCGAGAAAGTGACATGGTCACGGTGAGATTATTAATCATGAGCACATTTCTTCAGCGTTGGCGGCACTGCCGGCGGCAGATCTCTTTACCTTAGATTCTGCACAATGCGCGCCCGCTTGCTTGAGGCGACGGCGGCGTTGGCGGCAGCGCTTGAAGGTGTAGCATATAATAAATTAATGGCGTTCTGTAGATTTTCCGAAAACCTTTTCCATCCTTCGGATCCGTCTGGCCTTCAATAGAACGTACGAATTGCGGCGGCAATCTCTCGATCTTTGTATGAAATTAATGTACTCCATTAGTTCTTGTGTTTGTATGTGCGGCAAAAGGGCGTTGTATACGCATTCGTCACGCGCGCCGTACACCTTTCCGTTCTTTCGCTCGCGCGCGCAAAATCATAATTAATCATCGCGCGCGCACAGCCGAATTCCGCATTCACACAAAATGTCATTACTTGCGCGTTCGTTTTTTGCTCTGTTGAAACGCCTCGCAGGGATGTCGCTTTTTGTGCGCTGCGGATGCCACTCTCAGGACTCTCGGGGGTTGTGTATTCATCTTGGCTTTCTTCCCCGCCCGCGGCGCTTTAAGGATCGCACAATCTGTTAATGTGTAAAGCAACAAGACACGTCCAATACGTATAAGTTGGACAAGCATTAATTGCCTCTAATTTATTGCCACTTGCCTACGAAATTTATATCCGAAATTCATCCCTTATTCTCTCTCGATCGATGTACATCCGTACGTACGTACATTTTATATTAGCTTGAGAGGAAAATTGTATCAATAAAATTTTCTATAACATATTTGCATCTGGTATGCGCTTCAAAGGCGTGAAAAACTCGGTGAAATGTTAGGGAAATTTCTTGGAAGTAGTGATATCCGCCAGCGAGAAAACATTCGAGCAATTCCGTCGTCGTCCATGAATGCGTTTTTCTTCGACGGCATTCATCCTGTTGGCATCCTTTGCGGAGTGCCGATGGAAATTTGATTTTCGACCATCCGGGGTCGCATCGATTTTCCACCCCCTCTCTCAGCCCAATTGCATATTTCTTGCAACCAGACCAATTTCCCATAGCGTTTCCGTCTAAACGTTCATGATTTGCACAAATTTTTCCATAACTTTTGCACAACAAATAAACGCACGAAGAGGTTTAAAATCTTTTATCCGCTTTCAATTCCGCGCTATTATGCCATAGGTAGTCGTATTTGTTCAGCGGGGAATATTGATCAGTTTATGAAGTCCAAGGGAGTTTGTTTGTTGTTCTGGATGACACACACGATGCGCGCGGGCGGCGGACGGCGGCGTGCGCGCCGTAAACTAAATGCGAAGCAGCACGTTGAAATGCAAAAGCTCTAAAGCGCTTATCCGCCCAACGCATGCATGCATCTCGTGTGCGCGGGGACGCCGATGCGATGCATTTCCGCCGAAATGAAAATACACGCAGGATAAAAGGGCAAATTTCAATTTGGTTTTTTGCTCGCTCTTCTCCCTTTGCGAGCTTGCCAGCTTCAAGCAATGCAATGTGTTGTTGCTTGTTTTTACCCTTTACCAGTCAGCTTAATGATATTTTACTTTAAATGCGGTTGCCTCGGTTGGAATCTTCAAGAATTTTAATACCCTGTAAATGATTTAGGCTCGGAATTCAGAATTCACTCGTTGGAATGAGCTAGGATGCCAGGGTTAGAATAGTGGGCCTTGATAAATATTATGTTTAGACCAGCCATGCATTTCGTGCATGCAATTTATACAAAGTGTTTCAATAAAATACGTAAATTTAAAAAAAAGAATTCTTGAAAATTCTGCTAATATTTTATACAGGGTGTCGTGTCTATTATTCATAATGTCAAAATTTAAACTTGTAGTAAACATGTTCCTTGTGGGGTTTACCTGTAATTTGTTATGGTGCATGATATTTGGGACACCCTGTATATGAAACTACAGTTAGATTTTGCAGAGTATCATTGTATTGAATGTGTGTACATTCTTCTTTTATCTCGTTTTTTGTTAGTAGTAGCCTGCTTTGCCAGCATCCCAGTTTTAACGTTTGATTCTGTAACAGCGCGACGAGCATGAATGTTTTAGTATCCAGTGTGTCGTAATAAATAAATGCTACGGGTGCGTACACGCCCATTCGATTCCTCCGTAGCGATCTCTTCGTAGAAAAAGCCGTTTTCGGCCTGTTCCAGCCCGGATTTATCTTCAATGTACGCGAACAATTGCCTCATCCCTATTGTGTTGATGGGCACTGTGGGTGCTCAGCACAGCAAACGAATCTCAGCGTGTTAGAAGTTGCGCTCCAATCAATGCGATTTTGCACCCTTGCTCTGGTACTTAATTAAACATGTCGATTTTTATGACATTTTTCACGCGCTCCCGAACACGGCCTTTCTATCGCTCTCTCTGCTCGTCGTTCGCATTCATAATACGTATGCTTGTATCCTGGCAGGACGAAGGCAAAAAAGGGCATATCATCAATATTCATTTGCTAACGAATGCCAGCGAATGCTAACGGACACTAACGAATTTCACCGGATGTGTTTTTGCTCTATTTCTTTATCCGTGCGCTTTTTTTCTCCTATTGTTTTCTCCCGTCTTTCGGTGGTGCGTTCATAGAGTTAGAGCACTTTTGCACTTTGCCAAGGCGAGGAGGCTGGTTAGCACAATGAATGTTTGCGGCAAACGCGGAATGTTTTCGCATCATTAATGCCTGCCCAGCACTCACAAACGATTTGACCGTCGAGAAAAAAACGCGGATACGGGATACGAAATTCGTACTTTTATGCGTTTCGAGTTTTTAGCGTTGTGTAATGCCTTCTGGAGAAAGGCAACTTATTGCGATATTTGGGATATCCAGGAATGAACGAACCTTTTTGTATTTGGAATTTGGCGTTTATTCTTATGGGAGTTTCTGGAATGCAAGACTAACGCGTTTTTCAGGAAAACTTTTTCAACCGCATAGGTTTTTGGGGAATTTATTAATGAAACACTTTGTATAATATATAAAGCAATAGCACGCAATAGCAATTTGAAAGTTTTTCGGAAGGGTAGACATTTGACTAGTGATCAGAAGAGCAGAGAGCGAATGCACTCTCCTCTCAGTGCGCGAAGTCGAGCGAGGAATGATTTATCGCTTTTTAAACAGTTAAGCCGGCGGGAAACACGCAGCTTTTCCCAGGCTAAGCCTGCCACCGGTTATAAATTATGTAAACAGACCGCGCCGCCCGCGCCGCCGCCGACGATGACGACACACCAAGTCGTCCAGTCGCGCACTGGAAGAAAACTTTTCTTCCATCAGGATAATGACCCGGACGATGAGAAATTTCTGTTTGGAGCAATATGCAAGAAACTCATGAAAACTCAACAAACTGATTTTTTCCGAAAGAAAAATGAAAAGAGCGTCGCGCGTGGAATATATGGAAGGAAAATAATTTGCGAAAGTTGCTTGGCGGCTGCGTGCTGATGAAAAGCGCTCATCATCAGGGTGCCGGAAAAACATAAAATTCATAAATTATCCTTTCAAATATTTCCGCCATTTAATATGAATGCAATAAATTTCGCAGCGCATTTACTAAACCTAATGATGACCTCATTTTTCATCTACTTATGCATTTTTTACGCCTCGCGAGCGGATTACAGTCGACGTAAATTGATAATAATGATTCCAAGAAATATACAAGAATTACATGCCGTATGCTGTAATCAGTTGCAATTCATGTAATATCAGTGTAACGATGATGTTACGTTGTTGTTTCGAGCAAAATCAACTCACGTATTGTACCGGGCGCGCCATATTCTAGCGGCCAGAATAGATTGAATGGATTGAGAATATCCCAATGAGGCATCATTAAGTTGCGGGCTTCGTGGAGCCGATTGGGGAATTATTACATCCATGCACGTAATGCATAATGCATTCCAATGACATTCATGTATTCATCTTATGCGTTCATGAGCATGATAATAAAATCGAAATAGCTTACGAGTTCATTGTATAGTTTACGACTACATATTATTCAATAAGGTCAAAACTTTTATAAATCACTTTATCGCAAATGCTGATGAGCTTCAACTACTTTTATAAACTCTTTAAAGACATTTCAGCAGTATGAGGAAGTCTTGCATAAGCAAATACTGAGTAATTTCAAGCATTAAGGCATTATTTACAAATAACATTGTTCCACATTAGGAATTCCTAAATGTATTTGATCTACCGCCCCTTTTCGAGAAAAAATATTACTCTTTTAATTAATTTTCCAGCTCTCATTGCTCTCAAATGTACTTTGCCTAGATTCCGTTTTGCAAATCTTTAATTCACATTGTGATTTGAATACATATATGACTAATGTTGAAAGAGTTGCATATATTAAATTGTTCGAAAAATTGTCTGTCGTCCGCGAGGTAACACACACGAACAAGTCTGTAACTTGTCTTATCACGGTTCGTGTCTGTAGAAACAAATGTATTGCGAACCAAATCTTTCGATCGCCTGTTCACTTTATTTTAGAGTACGGTTAGGAAAACGTGGTTTCATGGTGCAGTGCAGTAGAAACAATTTATAGTGTTTTAATCCAATTATTGGGAAATTTGAGCAATCCAAGAGCAATTGGGAGATATTATTCAATTAGGATTCGGGTTACATCTTCTATAATTATAAGCAGGTATGTTCTAAACGGCTGATTACATGTGAAATTAGTATGCAGTGAGCATTATGCGGTTACCAAAATCTATGAATATTTGTGGGAATTATGATTTTTAATCACAAGTGGAAGAGTAAGTGAATATGACGATATCCAACTGCATTATTAACACAATGAATCTATCAATTCTTGAAGTGTAATCACGGAAATATCTCTTGTTTTGTTAGATATTCATTGTAGAGATGAACATTTTTCTATAAGTCTCAATGCATTACAAATACAATGTAATGGTGATAGTGGAATTCAACAATAGGTTAAAGCACTACACGTTTATATTCTTATATGCAAGTAACATGAACAAGTTGATGAACTTAACTACTTTAATGAAAACATACCTATTTGATAGGCCGATCATAGCACTATTCAGTTGAATTGTCTATGTTCTAAGTAATTAATTAATCGTGAAATCGGCTTGAAACACAATAGCTAGTAGAGTCATTGAATAATTAGTAAACTAGCCTGATACGCCAAACGATTGCTGTCTATCAGAGCAATTGACAAAACTGGTTCTACATTAATATCACGACGTGTTTGACAAACTCTATTAACATTTTTACCTTTGTACGTAAATGAAGCATAAGAACATCGTTTCCACCAAGCAATTTAGTTTTGTGAAGTTTTTAACTCAGCAAATATGCTCTTCTTCGTGAAAACATATAGTAATTACTCTGAAAACGAACGTCTTCCCATTCCCAATGAGCTAATACCATTATTCACTCGAATGAATTGCGACCGCAAATAGAATGAATTACAAGTACATTTATTGAATATTCGTTTAATATGCGTTAGTGAGGAAAAGTTGGCGAGTAGGTACACATAGACGAGTTACATTGTTTGAGCGTATGAATTTTTCGCGAGTAACTGAAAAGTTTTTCCAATTTTTCTGCGCGTGCGGTGGGTACAGTTGTTTGCATTCGGTAGGAAACTTATGATTAACTGTTTCGACGCCACGGGCGATGAGGCACATCGCTTTATTGCGTTTTAAAGCGCTCTCTTCGGCATACGCACATCGCTGAAACAATAACATGCCAGCAACAACAAGCCGCCGGGCGCATAAAACGAACAACAACAACGGCGCGCGCGGGCCAAACAAGAAAAATAAAGTTTAATTTACTTCTTCCGTGCTATTGCTCGTTCGTCTGAGCAACTCATTTAATGCGCACCGCCCATAAAGTGAAACTGAAATTGACTGTGTGTTCTTTTATTGTTTCAGGTGAGTTAACTTCTTGGACTGCTTGTTTGGTTAACAACTCTTTTACATCACTCGATACCCACTATGAACGAATTGAAATGCGGTTAAAATACTTTTACATCGAATTGATACGACGAAAGAGGGTAATGTTGAAGCGATGAGTGGCTAATTAATCAACGGAATTTCTGATTATGTACAAACAAACAAACGCGGTCATTTGATCTGGGCATACGACTCCCGCCCCGGTTCGCGGCTTCCAATTAAATCTGATCAAGTGGTTTGTTATTTGTAATTATTTGAATGAAGCGCTTTCATTGCGAAGCATTTGAGGTTCTACTCATCACTGTGTCAAAACGCCACACGCAATTAATTGGGTCCTTTAATTATCGCTCGCCATCATTTATTGATCGTTCTTCACAATGTTTATCGAAATGTTTCCATCGAATTTTCTTCATATTTTGCAATTTTAATTACTCACAAGATGATTTGTTTGTTTTCAATTAGTTCGATTCGTGCGCCTCAGAATGGACAGTGGGCCAAACGATCCATTTTAGAGACTGTAATAAGTGGAAATTCGATGGTGCTATTGTTATATTAATGTTTATACCCAGTAAAATTGCTATTATCAAGAGTTTAGTTAATTCATTCAATAATTAATTATGTGAATCCTCCTATGATAGACATCATAACAATAATTCCATTGTATTTAAGGGTTCGTCGGATCATATTTCACTTCATTATATGATCAAATTATAAATTATGATCAAATTAAGATGAACGACCTGAGAAGGAAATGATTAAGAAATTCTGAATTGCGAAAAGTAATGTCTTATTGGTTATGGGATACGATTTAATTGTTTTGAGAATGATCCAAGAATTATTCAACTTTGGCGTTAATTTTTAGCCAAACTATTTCTTCGATTTCAGTCTTATTTTCGGTTCAATAAAATTCAGTTATTCTTAATTTGTTAATCTTTATCGAACATCTTTTATACATATAATATTGCTAGATATGTGTACGTGCTTTAATCGAAATTCTGTATAAATTGCCAAAATAAATCAGTAAAATGCACAACATTTCGAATTTATTAGTCAATTATTAAAAATATGCATTATTCGGTGGAAATATACAGCGAACACGATTTTTTATCACCTATCAACTGCTGTAAGCCGCCGCTTCGCACAAATTACTACGACTAAACGATAAGTGGATTTTTTATGGTAGGAACAGAATGTTTACAACTGCATAAAAGTAATTTAGATATTAACGAATTTCAAAATTTTATTACATTATTACATTCTATTTTAGTTGTCTAGTTGTCTACTTTCAGAATCTATATTTGCCTTTGATGTAGTGATATTTTAATGTTCTGAAAAAAATAAGCAAAATTGATCATGTCGAAGCTCACTCTGCGAAACGAAACTTGCTCAAATCTACCGCTAAAGTACAGCAAAAATAATTATCATACCGGTTTAATTCTTTTGAGATTTATATACTCTAACTACTTCTTTATAGATTTTTTTATGAAAGTGAGCTTTTTAATTCGACTGTGTAATGTTTATCCAAATGTTTTCAACAAATTTTCTTTATATTTTGCGATTTTAATTACTCACAAGAAGTGTTGTTTGTTTTCAATTAGTTTAGTACGCTCGCCGCAATGTGTTGTTTATAAAATTCTAGAAAATTAAATGCGCACAAAAAGCAGGCGTATCACAAAACCGGAAAAACGGCGCGCACGACCTGGAGCAACAAAAGCACAAAAAACATGCGCGCACACCGGAAGAAGAATGATGTTCAACGTGCACTATGCAAACAGCGCGAAAGGGCGCGCTAGTAATCTTCCAAATTGTATTTTGTCAACGTGTGCGCGTGTGCACTAATTCACTCGAGTATGATGAGCGCCGTGCGCAAGTGTAGCCGGGTTGAAGTTGAGGAAGTCGCGTGGAAAACGCAGCGGAAGTGTACACAAAAATTTGCAATTTTAGTGGAAGTAACTTCTTCACTCTGCTGCGCGTACCTTTTATGCGCACAACACTCACATGAGCGGCGAAAATGTGCATGTAAAACGCAACGAGATGATAAATTAGTACAATTAACCCTCGTGTGTGGCACAAGTGCATGCCATCAAGCAACTTCTTCGTCATGTGCTAATCTTATAAAATCTCCAAATTGAGAGTAAACTTTATGCGCATAAAGCATCATGTTTTACAATTAAATTACATCTATTCTTCTATAGTTAAAACGACTTGTCATTCCAACTTATATTTCATTTATAATGGCCGTGATTTCGCACGCATAACCTCAAATAATAGTTGAATAACTTTTAATTCCATGATTCTTGGTGGTTTTAACTGAATCTGTTGATATTTAAAATTTAATTTTGCCTAATTCATTTATACGTTTAATGGCGGTTTTAACTGAAATTCATGGCATTTATTATGACAATTTTATTATCACATTAGGAAATTTAAAAAGTAACTTTAGCTTAGTCATTTTATCTTAAACGACGTAAAATTAGCGAGCAAAACAACGCATGCCCGTGCATTAATATCATAAATTTGCGTAAAAGAGAAATTTGTTATTTTAATTCAGGGCATGATTTAGAAAAGCGTTCGTACATATAAAAAACGTGCGCCTATTAAACTTTTATGCGGCAAACAAATTTGTCAACGAGGCAGACATCATTTGACTAACGAGACAAGAAAATTGCGGGCAATTTACCGGGCGCGCCGTACCATAATGCGTTCATATTTATAAATAAATATAGATGGATGGATGGATGGATGTGTGGGGGCTGCGGTGGGTATATGAACGGTGGATTGCATGTGCGAGACGTGTGTATTCGCGGGGGCGGGAGAAGCGGACGAAGCGAGGCAGGCGAAAAGGCTTGAGGAAGGAAACTGTGGGAAGCGAACGAGACGCATTAATTCAACCGACGACTAATCCCCATTTAATTACCGGGCGCTGTGCGCGCGATACAGGAGTAAGAAGCGGCCTGGCGAAAATGCAAACCGAAATCCGACCGCCCCCCTGTTCAATTCCGTCCGATCACGACCTATTTTCCGCCGCCACCGCCGCCGCCGTCGTCCGTTTCTTCAGGCACGTACGCTGGCTTTCCGCACAAGTTGCTAATGAAGGACAAAAACGCGCGCCACGACTCGCAAAGACTGAGCGAAAGTCGTTCAAGAAAAAGCACGACCGGGCAGCGCTGAAAATTGCGAAGACGCAAAGAAATCGTCGAACAAAATGAATTTTTAATTAACTCGGCATTGACAATTTTTCTTTATTCAATTAAGAGTTCAATTCGTCTGTGATTTAAAATTTTGTCTCAAATAATTCAACATTTTTCCACCCACAATCCATCCATAGCTACGCGCACACGTGAATTTTAATTCGCCCATTAATTTCGGATTTTGTAATCATTCACCATCATCATCATCTCGCTTTTTCTCCTGTCGGAGTCAAACTAAAAAAGCATCACAGTTCTCCTTCGACATTGCGAATTTTTTGCCGCTTGTTTGAATAGGCGTTTCGCACAAATGATTCATTTCCATGAAGCTTCCATCATCATCCTCGCAACATGCTCGCAAGAAATACGGCTCGAAGGCATATGCAAACAATTTTTTCATTCAACTTCATACGCCGCGAATTAATGTTGCGCGCTCCGTTAATAAAATTGTTATAAAAAGCTTAGTTTTTACTTCTAATGTCATTCGCAGTCTGTTTCACCTAGATTAAAAGAGCGAAACAATTTCTATACACAGCATCTCATTTATACTGTGAAAGTACTTATTCGAAAATATTTAGTGCGCGATGCACGAAACAGAAACACGGATATTTTCCATGCCATTGCCGAAATGAGTGCTGCATTTCCTGCAATAACAGCGAAACGCCGTTGCATAAGAGTTTTTAATTACTCGCAGGGAGGGGCGGTTTTAATTAAAACTATGAATGCGCCCTCTATACATCGTGCTTTTCTACTCCTCGTGCTGCCTTCTTCCTTGCCTTTCAAATCGTCTGACACGTGCATTCACAGATTTTCCCAAACTCTTCAAAATGCGCAGCCTAACATCTTCGTAAATTACTTCTTTATGAACCATTAATTTCATATACCCACCTATCCACACATTACGCCTCGGTAAAAACTCGGAAAGTCATTTGAAATTTCGCTGAAGATGCTTTGGGGAACAAAGGGGAAATTTATATTTTCCACGTAAATACACGTAAATTAATTTCGACTCGTACGTCGCGCGCTTTGGTGTATATATTTATGCGTTTTGGAATTAGGCGTAGAACTCACTCATGCTGAATTTAGATTCTATTAATTTTGTAGCTGCTCGAAGTGAAATTCGGCGGCGGACGCGTGTACGTGATATGCGAATGCGATGTGGCGTTTGCTGAGTAAGATTAATTAAAATACGTCGTTTGATATATGTCGTCTAATTAGTGTGTGAGCAAAGCAATTTGCGAGCGACTGACAGACGTGCCTTCGCCGTGCAGACGCGCAACCGTCTGTCGCTTCATAAAGCTCGCGCGAGTGCCGCCACCACCTTATACGTGCGTCGCCGCCGCCGCCGCCAACGCCAAAGCCGGATACGAAACTGCGGGAAACCCCGCGAAAGCATCGGCAATCGTGTGTCGCATATGGGACGCGAACCCACGCACTCACGCATCATGCGTGATCGCAAAATGTTGCTTCCTTAATATGACGGTGCGGCGTTACCACCGTATGCGTCATCTTTTCCGGTTTCCACTCGACGCAAAATTGTAGCGGCGCTTAAGTAATGACTGCAGAAGGATCAGGATACAATTTGTAAAATTGCATTCGTAATCAAAATGAATTTGAATAGTGCGGAAGACATAAATAAACAACTTTGATGATGAAATATGATTTTATAAAAGGCAAGAAAGTGCGTCGACGTCGTGGAAATAAGACACTTGAACGCTTTTAAACGTCTTCTGAATGAGTTGGTAGCGCACACGCGCCTTGCAGCACTCTGTCTATTATCAGCTGAATGCAAGCGGCGGAAAGCTGGAAAACTGGCGGAAAACTAGTTTTCCGAGCGACGCGAACGAACGGACGAAAATTGCACTCTAATAGTCGGTGCACGCGTCGCGCCACTAAAGCAAAACTAAATATCATCCAGCGATCCCGACGCGCCCCTTCGAAATGCACTATCCGTCCGCGTTCGCGAATAAAACCCTGGAATTGGACCGGGAGTGCTAGATCGACCCGAAGACATCGAATGTAATTTTAAAGTGAGTTAATGTCCTGGATATAATAGATATAAATTGTGTGCGGAGGGGGTGGTTTCTATACACACATCTTTAAATATACTCATGCACACATACACACATACTAACCACATTGTATAGGGTGTTCAATAAAACTATCATTACTGATGAACATCGATTTAATTTCATTCGTGCTCATAAATTTTCCGAGAACATCCCGCGTTAAGCTTGAAGGAAAAGGGGTTGAAAGCAGGGAAAAAATTTCCCATGAACAAAGCATCAGGCAAAGAAACGAAAGAAACGCGTAGCTGAAAAGAAAGGAAATCAATTTACTCACATAATTATCCCACTTGGCATTCCTGAAATTCCTTGAGCAATTTCCTCCTGATTTTCGTTACCCAACGATCTGATATTTATTCCCGACATGTCGTCGACGTCGTCGTCGTCGTCGTTACGTGGCGTGCAAATCTTTAGAAATGCAAATCAAACATCAGACGAGTTTTACTTAAATCTTTAAGACATTAACAAGTCAAACAGTCGAATTCTGCACGTGCTGTTACATTGTTTTTCATCGGGGTGTGGCGTGTTTGCGCATTGCACAAATCTGGAATCCGCGCGCGAAAGTTGAACGCTTATTATAGTTTGTTGTTGATTTTCGAGATGCATGAACGGGCGAGACATTTGAGAGATGCCGCAGAAAGACATTGAACATTGTGGCGCGTCGCTCGCAACGCGCTGAATTAATATTGACACAAAGTTTCAAATGAGATTACGCGCTTGATGTTTGCCAATGTATTGTAATATTGTGAATGGCTTATTTATGGCGCTGCTGGCGGCAAATTTACACGCAATATATATATAAAGAGCGCCGCCGAAGCCGCCGTCGCACACGTTTGGATATTTATGGCTGCCATGATATAAATCCCTCAATTGCACACGTATGAAGCGAGCCAATAACTATAATTTTACGAAGGATAATGCTTCCGGTTTCAGCGCGCCATTATCAGTTGATTGGGTTTTACATTGCAACGCATGCATTAAATCTGTCTGTGTGCTTCTTAAAATATTGAATTACATTGTGCAAGTGATTTTTCATGTAATGGTAAAAGGTAACATTTTAGACACTTTTAGACGGGAAAGAATTATGAGCAAACATCTGTGTGACGATTTGTTGAACAAGTGGGTACCTGAATTGCGCTCATAAAACGTGCGCACTCGGTACGACGAGGGCGTCGCGACGCTCTGGACATGATTGAGACACATGTTATTGACACGCGGCGGAATGCCCGTCTGTGTTTGACGACTGCTGACGCCGGAAAATGACGCTGATGAGGCGGCGAGTGCAGTGGCGGCAATATCGTTACCCGACGGCGGCTGCCGTTGGCGGTATGAACAAAGTCAATTTTCATTAGGCGCTCCCCGAACGGAAAGCTTTTAAAGCGCCATTGGGGCCGCTTTTACGTCGTCCTGTCTAATCGGCCAACTTTATCTTTTTCCACTTTAGTCGTCGCTCTCCTCGACGAGAAGGACGTTAAGACGGGCGCGCGCGCATTCGCCGACGACCAGATAACAAGATAATCGACTTATTTCTTCTTCGGCCTCGTTGTCGTCCTGCTGCTGTACGAGAGACCGATTCGAATGAAACCTGAGGGATTTTTTCATTTAAAAATAATGAGCCTTCATTAACTCATGTGCATCTTCATACAAACAGCTTACGCATTGTCTGCGAATTCTTTTATTTCCTTTCTTTGAAGTAAACACGAGAGCTTTCACAAAGATATTATCGTAACAAATCCTTCGAAAAAAGTGAATTTTTAATAAGAATTAGGCACTTTAATAAGCGTATAACATTTTCATTTCAAATGCGCAAAAAGTTCAATAACTATAATGAAACACTTAGAGAAAAATAAGTAGAAATAACAAGAAATAGTCGAGAACAAAAAAGCATAACTGGCAAGTGGGAATGATCATTATGAAAACTTTGAGCTTTCCGCTTTTTCAAATATCGCCTTTCATGATAGTCCTTAACGGCGAAAGTTTTTTTTTCGTGTTGGGGGCCGTGCGATGATACAAAGTGAAGTCAAACTGTTTCGCCTTCTTCATTGCAACGCGAAGCCGTCTGCGTGCGCTCATCGTGCCGAATAGATATCAGGAAAAAGTGAGCGAGCCTATAACAATAAAAGTTATTTGATCTTCATCGCATTTGCGAGCCATTCGACGAGCGCGCTGCTTGTTGCTCGTAAGGATCAGATAAAAATTCCGTCTCGCACCTGCGTTGTCCATTCGATTGAATCCTACGAGCAACAACAGGCGAACGAAATCGCAAAATGATGGGATAGCAACAATAATACAATCCGATTGAATTTCTACAATTGTCTTTTCATTTCACCATAAAATTTTTAGTATTTTTTAATAATTTCATTATCCTTTATCGATATCAAAAAGAGAGCATAATGATCTTAGTTGTCAGTGCCCTTTTGGCATAAATTTTGATTAATTTGTTCATAATTTATTTATACTTGCTTGCTTTATAGCATAATTTGGTTTTCAATTTCACGAAATGATAGGTTAGCAACAATAACGCAATCCGATTGAATTTCTACAATTATGCTTTAATGTTATCACATATCACTATTTTAAAAAAAGGAAATATTGGCTTTAATTGTTAGTGCCCTTTTGGCATAAATGTGGATGAATTTGTTCATACTTAAAATTATTAACCATAAGCAATAGAGTGAGGCGTCAAGTTTATGGGATAATTTAGTTTTTCATATCGCAAAATGAAAGAATAACAACAATAATTCAATCCGAATGAATTTCTACAATTATCCGTCCATATTATTAAGAAATTTCGAGTATTTTTTAATAATTTTACTATCATTTGATTGTACCAAAAAGAGAGGATATTGACCTTAATTATTTGCGACCTTTTGCCATAAATTTCGATCAATTTGTTTATAATTTGGTCATTCTTGTATTAAATGAAAGATTAACAACAATAACGCATTCCGATTGAATTGTACAGTAGATTTAATGTTATTATGAAAGTGCTAGAATTTTTTTTATCATTTACTACTTTTTCACTATTTCAAAAAGAGAGAATATCGGGTTTAATTGTGTGTCTTTTCGGCATAAATGTGGATCAATTTGTTCATACTTAAAATTATTAACCATCAGAAATAGAGTGTATCATCAAATTTATAGGATAATTCCGTTTTAATGCAAACCGAACAATAATGCAAACCGAATGAATTTCTACAATTATCCTTTCATGTTAACATGAAATTTCTTGTGTTATAAATAAATTGTATTATCCCTTGACTATATCAAAAATAGAAGATATTAAAGTCTACTGTGTTTCTTGATTATAAATATTAATAAATTTATAAAATTATGAACCATCAGGGATAGTTTGAGCCATCTGGTTTATAGGATAATTTAGTTTTTAGTTTAGTTGACGATGCATTCAAGTAATCAATTTCGTTTGAAAACTTTTTATCCATCGGCGTGAAAATGGAATCCTTGATGGGTGTGCGGACAACATCACGACGAGCAGTCGTCGTAATTCTTGCGGAAACGAGGCGTGAAAAACGAGCGAAATTTACTCGAGTGATAAAATAAACTACAATACAGGGCGGATGCGAAATATCGCAGCGCAATCACTTGCGGTCGAGACATGCGATCCTTGCGGATAGTGGCGCTTCATTGAAATGTGAAAGAAGCGATGTCTGTCGCAGGACATCACCGGCGGTCTTTCCTTCCGGAATTTTAATGCCGTCGCGACCGCATACTTGGAGGCGGCGCACACACAAAAACGCATAGATTTTCCTAATAGTCCTATAAAAAATATCACGTCGTCGAGACTGTTGTCGGCGGCGCGCATGCGTCACAATGCAGGCCACAGGACGACGGACGCTCGGCATAAAAGCGAAGACTAATAGCGACGCGCAGATCTCGTTTTACGTCACTTTTTATATTTATTTCCACTTTTAGTCCGGCACTCAACGCATCCCAGTCTCATCTTGAACGTTATTTCTTACGTTTTGCACACACACCCTCACACTCATACGCATTGGGGAAATATGGCCGAAACGACCATACTTATATAAATACATTCGGGCACTTTCGGACACTTTCGCCAATTCACGGCTTGGTGATCCAATAAAACGAGGATGGTCGTTAACTCATTAATGTTACGACTCATCCATACTCATCATGTTTTCCTCGTATCCTCCAGGATTGCGTATAAAAAGGAGCGGAAGGATAAAAACGAGCCATCTTTGGCAATAAGAAATAAACTGAGGAAAGGACGTAGAGTCAAAGTGCTAAAAATACCTAATGGTGATTTAAGTGTTTTGCTATTTGATGCCAAATTTCCAAACAGTTTGAAATTTTTTACTTTTCACACTCTGCGATTGTTGAATTCGTCCTCGTGGAAGTGCGGAAATAAATTGATGATTACACCGACATTAACCGGACGAAGAGCACTTGACGAAATGCACAACAACAACAAATAAAAGTTGTGCTTCCGCCGTCGCCGCCGCCGCCGAGAAAGAAAAACTATTTATATTTAAAAGTTTGCTGCGAGCAATTTGTTTATTTTGGAGGCGGCTACACGCGCGGTGGTGTCGTTCGTGCGCGTCGCGCAACACAAACTTGCAAACTTGCTGAAGTGCATCGCGCTCCGACATTTCTTCGCAGCCCACTAAGCACGCAAACATCCCCGACAAGAGCGCGCGCGACTGACATGACGTCGTCGCGTTGTAAATGCGCGCACGTCTTGCGAATAATGCCCGGCGACAATTGGAAATTGTGTACGCGCGAATATGGACGTTTTAAGCATCGTTAAAACGAGTTAGCACGCTTCACGAGTTCCCATTGCATTATCCCTGATTTCCTCAGATGTGAGGAGACGTTTGAGAGTTTGATTATTTTTTTCGCGTTTTTCCCGTCCTTGTTTCAAGTGACTATGACCTCTTGAAACTTTTAATCGTGAGCCTGATAAGCAAAATTTATATTTTCATTTATAAGGACTTAAGAGGCCAAAATTTATGATTTTTAACTAGAGTAATATGCCTTAGGAACTGACTTAAGTAACACAAATTACTATTAATTTTGTGGAATAATGAATAGTAGTCAACACGTTTCAAGTGGCTATGACATCTTGAAACTTTTAATCGCGTGCTTAACAAACAACATTTATATTTCACACAAAAGTATAACGTTAAACACATTAAGGATCAAATGTTATCATTTTTATTGAGTTAGGTAAAGAAAATTACAATTAAGTAAGAGTTCAGGAATAACAAATAATACTCTAAAATGTTTCATGTGACATCTTAAAACTTTTAATGGTGAATTAATAAGCAAAATTCATATTTTCATTTAAAATGATAGCCTTAAGGGCATAAGAGGTTAAATGTTGTCGTTTTCACCCAGTTATAATGCTTAAAAATTGACTTAAGTAGACGAAATTACTATTAATTTATATTTGTTGGGTAATAAATAATATTCTAAATTTGTTTGAAATGACTATAACATTTAAAACTTTTAATCGTTAGCTTCATTAGCCAATTGTATATTTTAAAGATAAGGCCAAATTTTATCATTTGGCCTTATCTTTAAAATCATAATGCTTAAAGTCTGACTTAAGTAGAAAAAAATACGATTAATCAAGAGTTGTGGAATAACAAATAATACTCTAAACTCGATTTCATTCCAAATTGCCATTTTCGCGCGTGGTTAGCAGAGATGGCACACCGGACCCAACCGGATCAAAAAAGCATATCCGTTAGGCTTTGCATGATTCGCCATCGGCAATGCCTTTTCCTCTTAGCGAAGCCCTTCGCCGGCGCGCGGAGAGCTTACTCGAAACCGCGAACGAAACAATGACTAAAACCGGATTTAGCAACTTGCTGGCTGGCTGGTGTGCAACAACGCTGTAAAGCCTTCTTGATATTGCCCCATGCATTACGAATATTCTCGCCGCGCGCGTGGAAAAGAAACAAAAATGAAAGTAACACTCACAATACCGCAATTGTTTTCCAACACGTCGCGAAGAAAGCAGCACGAAGAGGAAAACACATTTACGAAACGACCTGACATCTGGCGCACAGCGTTGAATTAAGCCGAGTACCACGCATTATATATTTATTCATTCAACTTGTTTGCATTTCCAACAACAACATTGGTCATTTCTTAATGCACAACACACTTTTTTCAAACTTTGCCACCACGTTCAGCAGCAGCGCATTAGAATAATAAGAAATATAAATATTATACGAGCACAGCAAACGCGGCAAAAATAAACTCATATAAAATGGTGGTGCGAGAAGCCAATCTATAAAAGCGTGCCAAGTAATTAATCCTGCGTGTTTGTTAATTAAAAGCGAGCGCATCTTGAGGGTTAACAAGTGGGATGCCGAGTGAAAAACACACAAAATAAGGAATAACACAGCGGTGGAAAGCTTTTGTTGTTTGCGTACGTTTCGCCCAGTTAGACAGCGAGCAAAATACGCAAATGGTGAAGAAAAACAAAACAGACGCCAGGGGGATGAGGGAGAGCGAGGGGTGGTGGTTGGTGTTATAACAAGATGAAGCGTGCGGCGGGGATGGTATTCTTGTTTTCTGGCTTATTGGTTTGTTAATTATGTCGGTTTGCAATTTAGTGATATTGCGTTTATCGAGTGTAAGGCATCGGGCGCACGTTCAAGATGCGCACGAGCGCCAACTGGTGGTGGAACGGTTGGAACTAATTAGGAGTGTTACCACCGCACAATTTCTCTCTCCCCATCTCGCTCTCCGTCTGGTTTTTCTTATTTGTCATACATTTAGGCTTTGTGCGCATCTCTTTCTATCAATTGTACAATTTTGGCAGTGTTTGTTGCTTGATCAAAAGCAATTTAAGACAACTCGAACGCCTGCAGAGACAGAACAGAACAGAGAACATTCTCATTTACCATACGCCTAATAGAATTTTGTGAATGATTCGCTCTTAGAAACTAAGCCACGCAGATAGCGCGAGACGCAATCGATTCGATGTGAAAATTGGAACACAACTGTTGATTCAATCGCTCGGTTAGTGTTCCGTTCGCGTTTATTGGTTTTCCTCGGAAAATTGTCAACAAATAGAGACAAAGATGGTCGGTGGAAACGGCACATAAATTACTTGCAATTGCGAGTGCAATTTGTCTAAAGAGTGAATCTGTCCGTGCATTCGTTGAAACGTCACGCAGTTGGTGAGAATGTCATCTCCTCCCTCCGGTTGGTGCGCACGTAAAGAGTTTGCCCTGGGAACTCCCGGAATGAAACTTTGCCAGTTTTCGCTAGTCCTCGAGCAATTGCAAGTCTTCTTCTTCCTTTGGCATCCTCTCGTGTCTTGGCGCAAAATAGAGCCAGTATTTTGGATTCCCTCTTGCGTGCCGGCCGCGTCGTCTTTGTCTATTCAAATGGCTGTGTGTGTACGTGTTCCTTTGCGTTGATGACGCCGTCCTCCGAGGATGAGGCTGCCTTGCTCCTTGCGAGTTGGCGGAAGTTTTGCGCGCCCGAATTAATGTCATCCTCAGCGCTGCCTCTCTCCGCAGAATTGTCTTTTATGCGTTTGGCCGCCGCCGCTTGCCGCAGTTGCCGCCAACGATGAGTTGCTTCATTGGGGAGCGAGAAGGACGCGTCTAACACAAAGAGCTTGTTTGCTCGGTTGCCTAAAGTTTACAACTTGCGCAAATTTCAACGACGCGCTATTGTAAAGCAAAGCGCGTACTTGATCACCCAATTCCTTTTTTTTTTCGTAATAATTAAAAAACATCATATCCTGAATATTCCTGGTGAGAGCTATGAATAAGTTGAGATAAGTTACGTGCTTTTTATGCAGGGAGAAGTGTCATTGCTGTAGAAAAATCAGGATTCACAAGGAAGAAATCTTGTGCCCGTTGGGGCACTAATAACATTTAGCAAAATAGTTTCTCTGGGAGGAGCAAGCGCACTCGCGGAGGGAAAATGTTAAGAGCGCATTAGCAAAGTCCGAAATCATTTCAGCATCAAGTCGCAATTCCCCTTGCGAGACGCGTGTTTTTTCCTCTTTGCTCCTCGTCGAAAGCGTATCAGGACCAGGGCAGAAGAAAGAAGGACGAGGAGGAATCCTGATTGTAGCGCTTTTTGCGCTCATGCGCGCTCTCTACCGGAAATAAATCAGTCCGAAGTACAAGTCGGACAGATTAGGTTTTTCTTCTAACTGTTTTTCCATGCGCGCATTTGCCATTCATTTGCTATTTGCTGATTTTCTCAGATTGAAGGACTTTTGATGCCATGTACCCAAAGTATGCTTGGCTAGGACTCCTCTCGTCCTCGGTAAAGTTAGTGTTCAAAACCGCACGCGAAAAAATGGGTCACAAATAGAAAATACGCGCTCCGCTCCTGACGTTCCTCAAGAAGTAAACCATGCGCAAAAAGTCCTTGCGCAAATCTTTTTCTTGACGCTCAAAAAAGTTTAATTTATCTCTCTTCCCGCGAGAGTCCCCTCTGCGTTTTTATTACATTTATTGGACAATTTATATGTAATTAACTTTATTGGACGACTTTACGGACGAATGAGTTTACATAATTTCTAAGCGTGCGCACGCGAACGTTTCCTCTCGAATCGACGAGCATGGCGCGCGCTCAATCTTTGAATCTTTTATGCGTTTTATGATCGTTACATTTTCACCCGTTAGACAAAGCGGATTGTTGCTAATCTATGGAGAGGAAAAGGGAACGCGAGCGATGGGATATTCAATGAAAGCGAAGCTATGCTTTGATGAATTCATACCGAGAAAATTAATGAAAAGTTGATTTGTTTTTCGTATAATGAATTCAGAAATGAAACAATAACTTGCGGTTTCTGCTCTAATTAAAAGCCAAAAATTAATGATTCAGTTAATTAAAATTTCTCTTTATTATTTTCTTGATTTTGATTTGGAAAAATTCTTCCACGAAAATCATCCTCGTGGAGAAATTATTCATTGCATGTAAAGCATAGTTGAATTATTCATTTGCAATCAGAGTTAAAGTTGATGAAAAAGGTAAACGCAGTCATCTTTTTACTCGTCTCGTAATCGTGGTTTAAGAGTTGAAAAGCACTCAGAAGTAATAAAATAGCCAAAGCAGTTTGTTAAGTAATTTGACGCCCGAACAGAAGTGATTTTCTTATAGAGAGGAAATAGTACTTAATATTTCATTCACGCTAGGGCGCGGAAAATATGGGGCGCAATCTGGATTTGTGTCAGTGCGTACACAACACGGCCGCACTTTCCAACATTCACTTCTTCTTCTTAGCGGCTGTTTTTCCTCCTTGCGGCGCAAATCTTTGCCAAAGACGCATAAATCTGCGACAGTTCGGGGGCGCGCACACTGCCGGCTCACTCGGCCTCCGCTTGATAAAGCGAATCGTAAACAGGCTGGAAAAGCGCTTCAGCTTTCTATCTTGTGCAGTTAGTTGATGCCCTGTTTGTATTTCTGTTTGTACTATCCTTAACAGACGCACTCCTTCTTTGTCCTTTAAACGCACGCGAAACCAGCCTTCTCTTTGTCGACAAATTACTAGCGGCTATCGGCGTGTTCGGCCATCAGATGGCAAAGCACAAAGCAGCGATTACGCCGACTGTGACCAATTCAGGAACCGTCTTCGTTCAGCGTATGCGTCATGTCGGGGAAAAATTCGGACGACTTTTTAGATAGGCACGAAAGATATTTGAATGCGAGGGGATGTTTGAAGAAGGTATTTGCGTAACAAAGGATAAAATCCCGAATGCCGGAGGAAGGATATGAACCCTGAGGTAATAGTGTCATCTATGTCGGATGCGAAATTAGCAATTAGGGAGCCGTTTCAGGGCGCGCTTGAAATCGTACGCACGTGCAGAATTTCCACGACTGGTTGACGCTCAATGTGCGAACGCAGGCAAAGGTGTATGAATGCTGAATCTCCACACACATTCGGGGCACATTCGACATATGAATACCTTTCATACATTTCGTGCATGATTATTGCAATGAATGATGATGGAGGGGCACACGCGCGCTAGTTTGGGGAATTGGGGGATCAGTTTCTAGGATCATTTCACTAACCAGCCCGCAGACTACTCAACATTCGCAGACAAAATCAACCACGTTGAAAACATGCACTCACTAACTAATTGGAATGCTCATCTCATTTACTCAATTTACCAACTACTCAAATATCCCACTCCTGTGTTCGTTACTCGCAAAGAATCAAGTTCAAATATTTTGCCAGCGTTTAACGCATATTTGATCAGGCGTACCGTATCATTTTCGCTGCGCTGCTCAAGAGTTTAACAAACAGTTATTAATATGTTGGTATTTGAGTTTGAATTAAACTCGAGCGTGCGCGCACCGCTTGCTTTGGATTTGAGTTAGTGATATTAATAGTGATATTTGGTTCAATGGTTCAAGTCACCTTTGTAGGAACTCAGCATGACTTGCAAATTGATTAAAATAGTTCCAACTGTGAGCGTCTGACTGTGTGTGGGGGTTAAGTTCGCAATGCGGGTGCACGTGCACAATATATAACATCGCACATCTGCATGAACATCTACATCGCGGACGCATCTATATATTATTCGGCGGCGGCGGCGGAGGCAGTGGTGGCAGCAGCAGCAGCCGAACAAAGTGTAATCGTCTCATACCTTGCGACGCCCTGCACAACTGCATGCGCCAGTAAATTTCGGCGGAGCGCAAATTTTACTGCCGTCGAATTTAAAGTTGTCTTCATTCTCGCCACCAGCGCGTGAGCGGCCAACTTGTTTGCTGAGTTATTTTAATGCACTTCCAACAAGTGCAACTTAATGTTTCATCTGAATTGCCGGCCGAGTTTTACCAAAATGTTTTAATTATTTCATGTTCTAGCTGTAATTTCATCCATTCGCTAGTTTGATGTACAATTGAAAATTTCAACCATCCCCATTCAAAAAATCTCCTTCTTTGCCTTCCATGTAAACTCGTTTATTTATTCATCGTCCATCGTAGCATGAAACGTTTCTTAGGCTTTAGAATCTAATTGCGGTCTCTGATAAAATTGATTTGGCGAAAGAAAACGTAAGATGGTAGAAAAGATACCTACTTCAAAGCTAGGAAATAGGATGACTATTTGGGTCAGATAGTAATGAATTGAGTTCGATTGATTTCTCAAATATTAATTGCTTTGCTCTGGCCTCTCTCGCATCCAGAGAAAACTCAGCGGGCGAATGATTCTTTGAAGGATAATAATAATTTCCAGATCGTTAATTTAATTATCTCATTACGTTACACTGGATTCGTTGCCATAGAAATAGAAATACATCTACAAATACGAATTATTACGGACACAACGGCAGTAAATAGAAGGACTATTGTGCAGCAGGATCTAAGGAGAAATTAAAGATAGGATGTAGAAAAAAAAATTTATTAGCAGCAGAAAAAGAGTAATAAAATAGAAGTTTTTATGGAGGAATTCCTAATAAAATACATCTTATCGTCAAAGGTTACACGCGCGTTTTCCCTCAAAGAAAGCAACGTAAATGTTTTCACTAAAAATTCAATTGATAAAGTTTTTTGAACGCGTGGAAGATTTCCAAAGGAAATTCCCTTTTCAATTTATGATAAAACAGATAAAATATTGTTGGGAATGTGATCCATCATAAACCCACTCGGCCCGCTCGGGCTGGCTGGGTTGGCTTCTATGACACTAATGTGATCAAGAAGTAATTTTGTCTCTGTTATATATTGTGGAGAAAATGCGGAATATTCATGCGTCGTCCCTTCAGGTAATTTTGAGATAGAGGAACAATGATTACGTTCGACCTGCACCTGGAAAACATTTAAGATCATCAATTAGATTAGATTACAAAGCGCGACAAGATAATACGAAGATTCCTCAACTTCCGCACACTCCGGTTATGTCGTAATGGATTTTCAATAAAATTTTTACGATAACCTCATTTTTAACCGAAGAGCAAGTGCAATGCGCCGTGGGAAATAAATCATTGCATATTGAAGTGCAGCCTTCTTTGAATTATGAGCGCGCAGTGGGTTTTATTAATGTTTTTGCCCGCGTTTTTCCGCTTCGCTTGCATCGGTTCGAAGTCTGTTAAATGTTAATTACGCGGAATGTCGGACTTCGAACTGAATGAAAACATCACGAAAATTGCAATTGTTCGCGTGCAGTGGACGTATTGTGCTATCGCAAGTGAGCAGCGCAATGCGTGAAACGGCTTTAATTAAAAACATAAATTACGGTTTCGCAAAACTTTCGTAGCGCTCCCACGCTGCCTGTGTTGCTTGCGGTTGCATCGCAACTCGCCGCACCGCAACCAAAATGCTCTGAGAGTGTGCTTCGTTCGTTCATTCGTTCGTTGAGCAAAGTTGAAATACGCGTATCAACTTTCACCCCGGTCCTTGCTCAGTCTTGTTGCTTGTTTTATAATTGTCTGTTGTTTCAAAGAAGAATTTAAATCATATTTTGATTAATTAAAAATTGACAAATTTTTCGCATTCAATTTCATGCAAATATTTCACATACTTTTAGTATGATTAAAACAAAATTTAACTACCCGAATATTTACGAATTTTAATTTAAAAAATCGTTAAACTTTTACGATTTTCCGATAATTTTGTTGAATTTAAAAAGTTGTAATATTTGTACTAAAGTGCATTTCCCATGGAAATAGTTTTTAATCAATAGCAGTTTTAAAATTGAATAAATATACAAAGTGTTTGAGTTATCATACACCATGGGAAACTTAAAAGTGATCATAAAAATTATTTTCACATGAAAATCATAAAAATCATATACCAGGACGTGCTTACTTCTGATCAATCGGAATAACATGGTTTCCAAATCGCAAAATGAAAAAACCCAAATATGTGGATTTGCAAATATCTCATAAACATTTTAATATTTCTTCAAATTTCAAAATAGTAAGATATTTTACGTTAATTTAGCTTTCTATATATGTACGTAGTTTTTTATATAATAATTTTGAAATCATGAAGAATTGAACGTTCTCTTTGAGACCAAAATTGTTTATTTTTGGCATTAAATTACGGCCAAATTAATAGATGAATCTAAATCATTTTTTTTGAGTTATAAACTACAATTAATACTCTATCTATTACCAAACAAAATTTTTAAAATTATATATTCTAAATCTATATACGATGAATATCGTATACCCACTGGCAATTATGTATCGAGCATTAATCGCCACTTTCAAGTTTCTAATGGTGCATGATGGTTGAGACACCCTGTAGTGTTATTAGCACAGCATTGAGTAAAATCGAAACAAATAACATTAGCCCACAGGAACTCATTAAAGTCCCAAAAAGGGCAACATTCGAAAATAGGCACCGTGGGAATTTGAAACGCGCAACAGGCGATAATTGCCTGCTGCATCAACATTTCGACAAGCTAATCACGTGCGCGCGAGAATTGCACAAAAAATCAATTGGTCCCTGCTCGTTAATACTTTCACGTCCTGCGCGCGTAGGTAGCGTCAAACGCATAACATCCCTTAGTGTCACGTGTCGGTAAATCGAACTTTGGAGGATTACAACCATTACTCGCGCGCAGGGGAAAATTTGCACTTAGTCAGGCGGAATATGAATTGCGGGCGCACGCGCATTGTGGGTGATTGGAGGCGCACAATGCGATAGAATCGAATCGTAATTGACGTGCCCGAAAGCTCCGCAAGACAGCTGAGAACGTATAACAATTTGTGCACAACTGGTGCACGCGTTACACTTGTCGTACGTATCGGGCGAGTGCAGTGGCGCTTTGCGAGTTTGCGAATATGCTAAACGCTCGTTTTTGGCCAAGTCAGTCGCATCAGCAACAAGCGTGTTGTCCGGAGAACTGCCTTAATAGACGGCGGCTGCATTCGGGGAATTATGTATAACTGCAGTTGGAAACTAGATGCTTGCCTTGGGGTGCTAGTGAGCAATTAGATTAAATAGCCATTGGGTGCAAAGTTTCTTAACGTAATGAATAACTTGTGCTGTTTCGTCATTTATTTTATCTCTGCGTGCGAACGCCAACTCGTCTTTTCCCAGAAGCTGGAAAACTGTCAATATATTATGAGCAAAACGTTCCTGGAATATTTGAATATGAATGTCAAAATTGAAACAGTTTCCTGGAAGCAGTCAAAATATTAACATTTGTAAATTTCTGTTTCAGTGTCAACAGTTGATATCAAAGTGGTAGCTGGGGATCCAGTTTTTCTACCATGTGATATCTCAACGCCCGAACCACATGATCAAGTTCGTTTGGTTCTCTGGTATCGGGAGGATCTAGGAACACCAATTTATAGGTAAAATTCTTTATTCATATATAAAAACCGCTAAAAATTGATTTCTTAATTATATCTTACCTCTTCGAAGGATATTGAGGATAATTCAGGACGCTGAAGGACAATAGCACGACAGAATAGGGTCGTTTTGTCGGCGAAGTGTACGGATTGTACCAGTTTGTGCGCACTTTCGTTGCTGAGCATCCGACTATGGTCGTTGTTCTTCGCTTCTTGGCATACGAGCAAACGCAGTCCTCTAGCATAATAACATTGTGCCGAATAGATGTAATATAATGGCGGCGTATTAGCCCGAGTGGCGCACGATGTGAAGAGGCGACTTTTATAGCGTACGGGTTCCGCTTCCGTTCGCGCACGTATTGTGAATATGCGCGTGTGCATACATGACGAAAGAGACTCATGTGTGTGCATGTGCACGTCGGGGGGTTGGGAATGATGAAGAAGAAGAAGAAGCAGCACGAGAGCACATACGACACAAGGGGTGAAAATTAATTTTGAAGCGGCGCAAGCGAGCGAAAACGCCACGCAAATTTATGCGCGATTATTCGATATGAAATTATTAAGTTTTAAATTAATTAATTTGCGCTCGCGCCACCATTGGTTGTAACCTTCGGCTTCGTTTAATCGCCTCATTGACGCCGCGCGACGGTGGCGACACGAGTGAGAAGCGACGCGCATAGATCTTTCTTTATGCCCTTCCACCTGAAGTGTTTGTAATTTAATTTGCCAACACTTTCATGTTACTAATTTCGCGCGTTCGGTAATTATCAGTTCGCGAGAAGTAATTATGCAAATTAATCATTCATATTTAAATTCTTAGCGCAACTTTTTTTCTCTTCGGCCGCGCCAAGAACAAATTAGATTTAACGCTCATCAAATTCTTATTACGGGCGCGTAAATTGTATTGCGTTAGATTGTTGCTTCCTTTTTTGCGTGTCAAGTGGAAAATTATGAACCAATATTTCTCTGCGCGTGTGTCTAAGGCCTAAAGTGCGAATTGGCTTCCAAATTGGAGCATAATTTATTCGTGCAGTATTGCTGGATAATGTGGGAGGGAATCAAGTGTGCTCAATTTTGAAACCAAATCTTGTTGCTGCTGCTGCCGCTGCTCCAGTTCAAGACGTAGGAAACAGCGCTCGAGCGAGGAGAAAAAAAGTGAAGAGAAAAACGAATCGCGCCGAGTTACTTTATATGTGCTCGCATTTCATGCACATTCTCAATTCGAGCTTCATCCTGACGCGCGGAATGAGGACGATGAAGGCGAACTTCTTTGCCTTCGTCGTGTCGTCTTCCACTCTTTGGTATTTTTCGTAGGCGTAATAAAGAATTTCGCACGCGAATTTATTATATTATGCCAGCTCGTAAAAAACTCTTCTTCATCACCCGCACCCGACGCCTTTCGGCCGCCTCCGTGCGTGCATGCATAAAAAACGAGCCGCGACGAAAAAAGGATTGGCTGCCTCCTGCTGGCATAGAAAGTGTTTAATTTTCTCTTCATTCGCATTCGCGCTTCCTTATTATATTGTTTTATTATCTAATACGTTTTTGCTAGGCCATTGTATTATCCGTTGCTATTGTACGCTCCTATTCTTCTTGTGCGTCTTTGTCGAGCGACGCGTATTCAACGCTTGACTCATTTCTTCCTTGCTTCAATGCGCCACCACTGCCCCCGCGCGCGCAGGGAGGCGCCCTTTGTACACTTGTGTAGTGCCGTTTTGATTGCGTAACTTACAATGAAATGTTTGTTGCTTTGTGTTGCAGTGTCGACGCTCGTGATCGCGATTTCGCGCAGGCGGAGCGCTGGTCCGACGAAAATGTGTTTGCTAATCGGGCGTATTTCATGCCCGAAAAGCAACCCGCCGAACTGGGGGTTGATCATATTCGCGCATCGGATCAAGCCGTGTATCGCTGTCGAGTGGACTTCAAGGTGGCGCAAACGAGGAACAGCAAAGTCAATCTCACCGTTATTGGTAAGTAAACATTTTTTCAATTCCGCACGAGAGTTGTGCGTGTTCGCGGAATATCGTAATAAATCGGGAATAAATTTAAAATCGCTCAACATTTATAATTCAGTGATAACGCGAGTTACGGGCGCATTTTAGTTTCAATAAAACATAATCGCAGAAAATGCGGGAGCGGTAAAAGCTTTTCGATAAAATATTGAATATGTTTGTCTCATATCGCTTTTCTGCGATATTCACAGAGCGCGTTTTGTATCGAAAACACATGTATATTGCAAATTGCAATACCCAATTCGCATTGCGTATTGAGAGAGTAGAAGATTTAGGATTGTGTGCGAGTAACCAGAAACGACGCGTGCATGAATGCGACAAAAATGTGTGCGCGAATGAAAATTGCACCAGTTTCTCTTCATTTCGCCGCCACCGTCGGCATTGCCGCCGCCTAGTTCCATGCGCAGCAATACATCAAACGAGTGCCAAAGCGAATAAAAGAAATCAAGTCGTAAAAGATGCCACCCCCAAAGTGCCAAACTTAAAATTCACAATTTATAAAAGTTCCCAAACTAAGTGACACATTCGTTCCTCTACTTGCGCGCCTGCAAATCACTTAACACTTTAATATTTCACTCAATTCGCTCGCAACTTCCTGATGGATTTTCGACTTTATAATACGAGTTTACGAACACTTTGTATAGAAGAATTGTTCATATATTTTTCATTCATTTGGCATGAGATCTCTCTTTATCGGTACAAAAGTCTGCATCTACTTTTCCTACTTTTCTACCCACTTTACTGCTTCATTCGAGATGTGTGCGCGCCGCACACGCCTCGTATTTCTCGAAGTGGTTTGATGCGTGCGCTACATTCGCATATACGGCGGGGGCGGCTGCCTGATGAAATATTTCATGAGGCGGCAGTTAGTGTGGCAATAAAATGTTTTATACATAACGTCAGCAGACATATTCTCTCCCTCCTTCGGCTTTCGTGCTCTCATCCTTCGTCGTCCTTCCTGCCGCAGTATGCGCCAGACACATTTGTATATTGTACACTCTCTTTTGCTCGATTTTCCAATATCTAATTTGCATATGCGTTTATCCTTTTGTTCGTTTTGCGCGATTCTTGCACGTCATAAATTCAACAAATATTAAAACGTATAAAACGCAACCGAAAGGCATTCCACGAATTCATTTTTTATTTCTGCTACAACAATGAGCACATGTAATTTGCTTTTCTTAGAAATTACAAAACGAAGGCCGGAAATTGCCTCAAATAGGTGTAAAGCTACGTAAATTTATTAAAAAATTTCCCGCCTAATTCGTTTTATGAATACTTATAATCCGCGCCACCCCCGGCGTGCATCCGGCGCGTTGAAATAATAACGCTAGCGCCTCGTTAATGCGAACACTTTTTCAAGCGGCGGCATTCGTTTTTCTTTTTTCGAATTTTTTCGTTACTTTTCTCCGCCGAATCGAATACGCTTAATTAGCAAGCGTGCGCCTACGTTAAGTACTCATATAAATCACGAATAACTTTTTTCCTCTTTACGTGCGGCGTGCGCCCCGTTATTCTTGCGCTTGCCGCCCACCTCCACCGCCACGCTGGGAATTCCTATCAGCGGCACTTCGCGCTCCTTTCTTTCATCTCTCGCGCGACGGCGGCGGCGGCAGCAGCAGCGCGTATTACATTAATGCTCGCCCAGCAGTGGACGCTAAAAATGAATGAGTAGCAAGCATCGTTTGAAAAAAAGAGCGCAGCGAGTACTCTGGCGCTCTAAAGTCGCGCGGGCGGCAATTAAGAATCTCTCAAGAGTCGGACGTCAAATGTAGTGCTGGAAATTAAGTTTTTCTTTGGCTTTTTTAACAAATTTTCGCAGCGCGCGCGTCCAACACCTTCACAAAGAAAACACGCGAAAGAAAGAGGAAACGCCAATGAACTAATTAATCTTAATCTGAATTCTGCCTCCCTCCTCCTGTCGTGATTTATTAATGTATTTTTCTTAATCCGCAGTTAATGTAACCTTGAGTTTCATGCGCAAATTAAGACGGAATTACTTCCTCGATAAAGTGTGTGTGCTTGTGTGTGTTTTTGTCGGAGGGCATCTTTTATTTCTTCGTTTTATATCGACAAGAAAACGAGCGCGTGATAAATCATTCGAACAATAAAAATGCGCTTGAAAGTTGTATTTTTTAATGAAAATTAAGCGCGCCTTTTTGTCGCTCGGTGTTGTTAATATTTGTTAATCTGACGCGCATGAAATGAAAGGCAATGAAACATTTATTCAACGCGCGCTCGCTGTAAATTTATGATGATCAATGAGCAATTGTCGCAGATAAATGAGCAGAGGCGGTCGTTGGTCATTGTGCACGAAATAACAAGAGAGCCGCTAGGACAAAACGAATGAATCGTTAAGCAAATGCGAAACAAGAGGGCGCGAACGGGAGAGCGCGCGCGCGCATACCATAAATATTGAAGGGCAGGCGGCGTAATTTACGGGCGTCGTTATTCATGGTTAGGTCAATAAATGACCATCAGTTGGCGGCGCGACCGGCGTGTCCCAGGTGTGAAGCCAAGTTATGAATGCGAAAACCGAAGCCGCCAACTTTACACACACCCACCCATACCATGGCATGGCACAGCAGTCGGCCGAGAGAACTTTGTCGTTATCGCCGCCCCCACGACTAAGGCGAAAGCGCGCGCGCGTTTCGACAGCATTACCATGAAATTGAATTAATATCCGCAATCATCATTCGCATGCAAATAAAATTTGCCTCGCACGACATTGTATTGCTGGACGTGATGTGCTTGAAAGCTTGAACATTCGGACATGCATGAGCATTGTTGATGAGATTCGAGAGCGAATGAACTACATTCCGGGCGTTGTGAATGCGGATGGAAAGGCAGATTATACATGTGTGAGATTAATCCGGGGTTCGCATTCGTTAACTAAATATTATTTAGGGTTTAGATCTATTCAAATCTGCACACTCTGAACTTTGTAATAACATTAATGAAATCAATTTGTCTTTGTTACTAAATACGGTTTTTGGAGGGTAGGATTTATTTCTAAGAGATTTTCAGGGGTAATTTTATAATTTTTAGTTGATAATATGAGCAATTATTTTAGGAAGTGGTGACTCCCACGGGTTGAAATAAATATTTGAATAATTTGCATTTTATGAAACCAAATTTGACTTTGTTATTAAGTAGGGGTTTAAGAGGGTTGGATAATTTCTGAAGGATTGTTTCTTTTTTAGTCTTATACCTTTTTATCCAAGGGGTGTCTTTTCTGAAATTTCTGAAAGATTTTATAGCTTAATTTTGTGATTTTTAGTTGATGAAATAGGTAATGATTAAAGTAAGTGGCGACTTCTGCGGTTTGAGATAAAAATCAAAAAATTTTAAATGTCAAGAAATAACTTTAACTTTCTTGATGAGCACGATTTTTGGAGTGCTAGATTCATTTTTTAAAGATTTCAAAGTGTAATGTTTATATCATGGTACGATTACTTCTTATTACAGTAAGTAGCGATTCCCGCGGAAAGAAACTTCTGAAAATGTATCTTTTGAAGAAGTCGAATTTGCCTTTGTTACTCATTATGGTTTCTAAAAGTTTAGATTTACTTCTGAAAGATTTTAAAGATTAATATTATAATTTTTAGACATGAGTACTTATCAGAGTAAGTGGCGACTCCCACGAGTTGAGATAATATTTTTTAAAAATTTAATTTTATGATTGATATTATGAAATCTTATCTTTGCTACTTGATAGGTTTTGATTCTGAAAGATATTAGAAATAAATTTTATAATTTTTAGTTGATGGGATGAGGAATTATTAAAGTCTCCTGTGGTTTGAGCAAAAATTTAGAAAAATTTTATTTTATGCAAAATAACTGAAATGAGTAGAAAGTTAAAAGCAACATTCATTGAAGAAATTTACGGATAGCACCCTGGAGATGATAAAACTAGTTTTTCAGTACTGAAAACACAGATGCGCTTAGGAACTGAAAAGTCAACAAGTTTGAAACAGTGAAGCCGCGCGAAACTGCGCTAACGATGAATTACGCGTGTGCGACGAGTCGTACGAGTCGCGAGAGTAAAAGGGCATTCTCACAATTCCCAAGTAGCAATATCTACTTGAAGAGGACGCGAGCGCGAGCACGGGCGCATATGAATCCTTGCTCTTCCTCCCGTGCGCGCACTGCCATACTGTTGTTATTGTGTAATGCACGCCGAGCATTATTCAAAAGAATTGTACCTGTCTAGATAATATTATAGTGTGCTCTTCTTCTCCTACTTCTTCTCGTCCTCATCCTGCCGCTGTTACTTTTGAGTGCGGCGCAACGCTGACGGCCCTCAGCCGAAAAGGCAGTTTACTCGTGGGATTTGCACCCTCATAGAGCAGCAACAAGAACACCAAATGCGCGCAAGATGAAAATTGTGGAAGGAGGCAACTTACACGTGGCACACACAGTACAACACAACTAAAATGCGTCGAGTAGGCACATGCAATATACTTGAGTATGCATGCTACCGCGTATTGTTTGCTTGACTCCATTCGCCAGTCCTTTTTTGCTCTTCAACTGTGCTTGCTCGCAATATTTCTTCTCGTGCCAAGCTAAGCTAAGCTTTCCTTGTTTATTTCTTACACGGGAATTCAGACAAAAGACTTTTTATACACTGCTTTTGAATTATGTAATTCGTTCATGAATATTGCTTACTCAGTTAAAATTCGACTTGGGAACTTTTAGTTTGTCACCAGAAATATTTTGCACCATGTTTAATTGCTTATGAATTATGTAGTTTCTCTATGAATATCGTTTAGCCAGTTGAATTCGAGTTAGGGTTATTTAGTTAATCACTAAAATTAATTTAGTATTTTATGGTTTTTCCCATTTTCTTTCTTTCCAAGGTCTCTTAATTATGTAATTTGTTCATGAATATTGCTTAGACCAGTTTGTAAACTTTTAGTTTGTCACCAGAAATATATTTTCACCAGATTTAATTCCATATTTAATTATTTTTGAATTATCTAATTCCTTCATAAATATTCCTTTGCCAGTTGAATTCGAGTTGGGGATTTTTAGTTTATCACTAAAAATATTTTTTACTGTATTCACAACTTTTTCGCTTTTTGGCATTTTAATTTTATTTCTTTTTTTTTTGATTTCATTGCTTGTGAATGCGAATGTAGTTTGTTTATGAATATTGTTTAGTCGAATTCGACTTGGGGACTTTTAGTTTGTTACCATATCTTTTTACGCTGACCATCAGCATCATGCGCTATCAGTTTTGTAATTAAATATGGTGGACAATTAAATTAAAATCCCACGGATTTCCAGTCTGACAATTAAATATATTTGTATTCATTTGGCGTTACATTGTCTTTGCGGGCCCATAAATGCGCAGAGCGTGCGCGTTGCTTGTTGGAGTCGTAAATTAAATTCGGCGATGTCAAAAGCATGTAAGCGCGCTTGTTTCGCAGTGAAATTTCGCGCGAGCGCCCTTTGCGTGGATATCTATTATGCACTCGGATGCATGCGCATCAAGTTGGCGGGCAAATGAGTGACGAGCGCAATGGGGAATGCTGTGCGCGATAGAGACGGCGGCGGCATGGCGGCGTGGCGGCTGCATATAAACGGCGCGACACGGAGCATTAGATTTTCGGGCACGGCGACGTGATGCACACAGTGGTGGAAAAGCATCGAAATCGCGTTAAACCAGTCGCATGCATGCTAATTCGCAGCACGCGATCGTAAATCCGAGCGCACCTAATATGCAAATTCGGCGCGCCACTCGAACGAAAATATCATCCCCCGCAATGCCCACAATTTATAAATATACCTACCGCCATTTCGCTTAGTTGTAAAAGTTATCTCACATAATCTCATGACCATGTTTCCACTTGCTGCGCTCGTTGCCTAAAATATGTTTTACTGGATGGCTATAAATTTTTTATAATATTACTTTGAGGTTACATACAATTATTTTAAACGGGACTTGAGTTATTAAATACATTTTATAATATTTTTGTACTTTAATGACCATTCAACTAGATCTGAATTAAAATGGATTAACTGCACGCTACTTTTTCGTGAATTCAAGTTTGCGGCTGTTTATCTTTAATTAATCTTGTTATAATTTAATATTTACTGAGATCATCGAATACGTAAGTTAATACTCATTAGCTAATGTTGACAAAATGACCAATTGTTCTTATATATTTCGTGTTAATAGATATTACGAAACTCATCAAGAAACATTCTTGTCATTTCTGATGCTTCTGAAGTAATTGTCGGAAATTTCTGCATTAATTATTATTGTTCATATGATCCGAATTTATTTCTATTACATGTATTTTCTGCATTTTGCAATCTCTATCATATTACATAAATGCACTTGCCCCAATAATAAGATTCTTTTCGTACCAGGAAAAATGTTTCGTAAGATTCAGCGATATTCTGGATATTAAAATCATAAAATTCTTAGACAATAAGAATATCAAGTATATATCTTATGAGAAATATGATTTTCATTTTAAATTGCAGCTATAAAAATGACACGGAGTATTATATTGAAGACGGTGAAAATGTACAATTGATGGTTTAGTAAAAAATGCAATAAGTTTGAGAATTGCATTGTTACGTACAAGGTTTTCCCATCTGATTAATATTGAAAAGACATTGAATTACAGATTGCACGCCTCTCGTATTCAATGCGAAATAAAACACGTGACAGTTGGCAAAGAAGCAAAGTTGCGCGTCGCTTTTACAAAGAACGCGGCAGAGTACTCGTCGTCGCGCTTGTTTCGTTTCATTCCTTCGTGAATTTCAACTCACTAAAAACGTGCATGAACAACAACCGTCTCCAGACATGACGCATCAGCATTCTGCCACCGCTGCCGCCGCCGCCACCGCCCGCTTGCTATAAATATTCATTATTTCACACCGGCATAATGCACACGGCGAAATGCTCTTCGCATCACTCTGAAACGCGTTACTATTCATACGTCTTTCACGTCATTTCATAAACGTAATACGGTATTGCCTTAAACGTTGTTCATATCTACATTTTCAAAATAATTACGAAGTTGCAGATACAAATTTAACATGAGATTTTCAAGGAAATAAATCAGTATCTCTAAAAATTAGGAGGGAAAATCGTTGTTGGAACTCTTGGTATAAATAGATCAGTGGTGGAAATGTTGGAAAACCGCAGAGAGAATGTGAAGCCTTACGTACTTTTCTTCTAAATATATGCGTGAATCGCGCCATTGAAATGCACATTTTATATTACGCTTCGGCTCACCTTTTTGGTGGCGCTTTCTCGATTTGTTTGGCATTGTGCGGAATGAGTCGAAGCACGCCAAGGCACTTAAACAAAACGCGTACGCCATCTACACTACCACCACCAACACCACTAGGGGGTTGCAGAAGAAGTGTGAGAGGCTCTTCAGAAGATTCGGTGGCGGCATCCACAAATACCGCCCGCAGGACACACAAAGGCCTTTTGTACGCCGCACACTTCTTCACGATCCCAATGCACATCTTGCTTCCACGCTCAGTCTCTTCATATATTTCACTTGTTTCTATTGCCTACTTGTAGTGATGCTCTTTCTTCTCGTTTGAATGTGTGTACACCTTTTGCACCTTTGCATAATGCGGCATTGTGTTTATGAATTTATTAGTGCCAACTACCTCTTATCCTATACGCAAGGATATTCGAGTAAGGATTATGTCTTTCCTTCAAGTATATATCTATATTCGTTGGCGAAAAAGTTACTTTTGTTAGCACCGCTATGCGCAAGGATAATGCAGTACTGCTGCATCCTGTAAGGATTTAATGCACAACTTGTATAAACGACACGAATTACGATTTAAATTGTACACTTGCTACTGATTAAGTACTCAGTGTGATTGACACGAATCAAGCATACATTTGCATAAAACTATTTATTCATCGAATCGAACAAACGTAAATCTAAATAGACATTGATGTGAAATACATGCGCGTGCGTTTAGCCTGAGCGGGGTGAGGAAATTAATAGTGTTTTTCATTGATTTATTGCATTTCAGCGCGCGTGAATTCGCTGAACAAACGGCGTGAAACTTGTGCATTTGACAGGCGCTGGGCAACGAGTTGTTGCTCCAGTTTTTGTTCCACTCTTTTTTACCAATGACTCGCGTAGTTGTTGTTGTTGTTGTTGTTGTTTGCGTATGTTGATTTCGCATTTTTGTATTCGCGCAATGCAGTCATTGACCGCATTCGCGCCCTGCGTTTTTTGGACATAACCAGCCGATCAGTCCGAAATGCGTCCATGCCACCCCCCAATTCGTACGAATATTTTGACTTTTTGCATGCGCGACACATGGGGCGAATGTCAGCGCGCGTTTGAAGTGACAGAATGGAATTTGTGCAAAAATTCGCCGCGTTCGCTGGACGTTCGGGAAATGCGAATTTGATTTGTCAAATAATGCCATGCACACAACGCACCCCGAGTGTAAACGTATGTTGACATGTGTTTCCAATTATGTATGCAATTTTCAAATCACATTCGCAAATTGGCGCGAGAGAGGTACAAAGTACAGCACTAAAATATCAATAGATCATGCTACAGGATGATACGAACAAATATTATACAAAATTATATTTCGCACTCACAGACTTTGAGTAATTTCTTGCTTTGAATTAATTATGTGTCAATTAAAATTGAGCTTTGGCAGATGGAAAATTAATTGTTTTAATTGGAGAGCAGAATTATTTAGAAGTTAGTTTCATAATCGATTGCATTTAATGATATGTATTTATTGTGATTCGTGTGATTGACACATTGGTAATTCATACACAACCAAATTATCGCACGTTGCAGGGGTAGCGGATAACGCGGGCAATGCGATATGCACGCCGTAATTAACGCACCCCCCAATCGTACACCAAACCACCCCCTCGTTGGGCACTTTAACGCAGCCCGATTGATGCCCACCATAAACACACAATGCAATACAATGCACCCGTCATGAACGCCGCCCCCGTCCCGTGGATTCGTGCCGTGTCCGTTCGCCCGTTGAGGTTGAAATATTTCATGAAGTAAATGCGCTGCTGAAACATTAATTAACATACACTTTGTCCTTTTTAATTCGAAATTTCCATGTTTTTCATGAAAATGTTAATATTTTATGAGCAATTCCACAGGGGTGGATTAAAATATAAAAAAGCATTTTTTGAGGTTATATTGAAGGAATGGATTTAAACATATGGTATGCAAGTCTAATATGTTAGATCCGGGTGCATGCATTGCACGCAGCTTTAACGGCTATGGAAGTCTCGGACATTGGCATAGTTGGCGGCAACGATGGTGGCACTGCAATGCTGAACCCTGTTTGCGCGGTGTATTAGATGCTGATGTATGGATGACTGACGACGGGTATGTGCAACAATATTGGGGGTGGCTGGAAAGCATTCTCTATCGTATCGTGCACTCGTACATAACAACACTGCCACCGCCGCCGCCGCCGGCAGTGCCGATGCCATTGCTTTAGTTCTTCTGTCAGCAGTCGTGCTCAGAGCGCAAACCAGGCGTTCGACCAGCCTCTCACAATTCGTCGAAATATATAACAAACGTTCAGCCAACGTGTCATTGCGTCAGCGAATATTTGTCTAGTTGCACACGAAATTATAACATTTGCTGCCGCCACCGCCACCGCGCGATCAAAGTGGCTGCCTCCCTGCCTGCCTGCCTGCCTGCCTGCCTGCCTGCCTGCCTTTCAAGCGTGTATACACGCATCATAATTGACCGCGCGTACGTAACGCCATGATATGTGGGTTTAATGTACCAACAAAACCTAACGAATTCAACCGTTCAACAATTCAACGACGCGTACATATTTGTATTATCAACCGCCCCCATATTATTTGCAATCGGCGTGTGCATTTCAATTTTTGGTTTACCAATTCAAAATTACTAAATGCAACAATTACTTATTTACAGAAAATTTACGAAAGTAGATAATAGAACGAAATATTTATTACAAGCGAGTTCGCGTGGGTACGTTGACTTTAAGGGAGGATAATATTTCATTTTCCTATTAAATTTTATACGATAATATTTTATAAGTAGGATAATACTAAAAAATTAAAAAAAACTTTATAATTTACGTACAACGTAGGTATACACGCATAAATAAGGATAATTTATCCTCGCGTAAGAAAATAGCTACTTTGCTAGGTGCTTGCTTAGGAGTTGGGGAGTTGGGATACTGGCAGAGCACGTATATAGAGCATGTCCTTTGAGAGTATTGATCCTTTCGTCGGAGGAGCGCGGTGGGTGAGTGAGGTGACTGCAAAGCGCACTGCTCTCCATGTAAACCCGCTTCGGCATCCAGGACCTTCGCGAGCGCAAAAGGCTCACGCAATCCCCAAAAACGTCTCGTCCTTGGCGGACTATCGCCAGCCATCCTTCTTGAGAGCCACAGTTGGTTCAAGAGTGACGAGTCTCAGCTGTTGGACGTCACGCGCTAAATTTGCTCGCATTTTTCTTTTTTGCCCTTATGCCTTTTATTATCCTACTAAATTTTCACAGCCATACATTAAACATACCCCCGTCTATTATAGATATCCTAATGCACGATTAATTAATTTCGTATTCTTTTTGTTCTAGGTAAGTGTTTCATCTTTTGCTTTGGTCAGATGCAAAGGAAATTTCGGTACAAAGATGGAAATGAAAGTGGAAGTCATCCATCTACACGTACAAAACGCAGAAGAAGGTAGCGCGTAATCTTTCTGCTGCGTAGACACGCGTTTAATGTTAATTAAAAAGCATAAGTCCTAGGAAGCTTAACTTCTTAGTATTTTACTCGCAAACAGAGAGAAAGAGAGAGATTTTCCTCCACCTTCTTGGCCGAGGGTGAATACCAAATGCGTTCGTCCTGTAAAAAAGTGAAGCAACGCGCAGAAAGCAAATATAAATATGATACACAACATAAAAAAGCATCAGTCGCAAAGGAGAAACGCATTAGCGGTCGCGTTCATTTTTAATCTAATTACTGAAATATTAACGACTCCTCGTTTCGTACAATATTTCCAGCTCATTCGTGCCGCCCCCGCGTATTTCTCATTTCCATGCCGGACGCATGGAGATTTTATTCGTTTTTGTATAATTTATAAATATCCTTAATGAAAATGCATTTTGCGTGCGTGGATAATAACTGCGAGGAACGCGGCGCGTCGTCCTCTTCGCGCTTTGAAATTAAATTAATACACTTGAATCCTGCGAATGGCACAAATTCCCCAGCTCTTAAAACCACCAGCCCGTTGGTCGCTCGGTCGGCCCTAATGCACGTCGCGGCTTTTTCCCTCACGTTTTCCACGCGCTTCACACTCGACAAAACGCGTTTCAAGTGATTATTATACAGAGAAATAATTAAGCGTGACTTTCCAGGATAATGCCGGATTTTGTGCCGTATTAATTTATTGCGTGTACCATTTTCTCTAGTGGATATTATTTATTATAATTTTGTGTATAAGTCACATTTTAAGGCAGCGGTGGTAGACTAGTAAATTCAACTGGCTTACGTTAAATTAAAGTGAATTTATTTTTGAAGTATTAAACGTTAATGAATGCATTTAATTAAATAATAGTTGTACGTACGTATTTGCAAACAAGCACCTAAACAAATTAAAAACATTATCTTCATTCATTCCACATCAACAGTTTTGTTTGCGATTGAATAAAATGAAATGAGTTTCACCACGAAACCAAACCAAAACTAATCACGAGTTTTTAATCAGTTTGTACATAAATTTCGCATTTTCCATGCATTACGCGCAGCAACGCACGTTCCAACTTAATCTTTTTCAAATGTTGCATTATTCAATTCTCTCACTCGTTCATTTCCATGCAGCATTCATTCCGCAGATTTGTTTCAATCGCTGAGATTAGTTTGAGTTAATTAAAAATTCCAACCGATGTAATGTTGCATTTCCATTACGTAGGTGCTTATTATTTCTATTAATCTAAAATATAATTTAATTAGCGCGCACAAACAAATGGAAATGAAATTGCGCTGTTGTATGATAAAGTGATTAATTTTTCAATTGGCTGATAAATAGTAGTGCTGGTTCAATATTTGCGAGAGAACATGCTTTGTTCCTCTCGGTTTTAATAAGGAGCTCGTAAAGAATAATGAGAACATGAAGAGAGTGCATTTTCACACTTCCGGTTATGAACGAGCGCGTTCTTTGTCGACTGCGCGAACGCAAGAATTAATGTCGTCAATTAATCAGCAGATTATTTAATATTATAATGAACGCGTGTGTATGCCCATGCGCTGCCTGCCTGCCAGCCTGTATGCTTCGAGGAATGGGTGATGGAGAGCTAACCTCTATGCGCTTCGCGTCGAGTTCTTTCGGAGGAAGGATAGTTAATCAAAACTTTTTTAATTCAGCGCTAATAATGCTCATGCTTCATCATCCTTCCTACTCTTCTTTATGTTAATAAATAAACTTGCTGCTTTTGCTGCGGTTTTTAACTTCTAGTCTTAACAACGAAAATTTCAAACTTTATTCAACAAAAGATCAAGAAAAAAATACTGATTTACCTCGTTCCTCAAAGCAATTTTCTTAAAAGTGGATCATTAAGTTGATTTTTGGAAAATAACAATTTTTACATAAAAATCACTTGAATTTTAAACTTTATTCAATAAGAAATAAATATAAAAATAGTAACTTATTTCTGTTGGCTGAATATATCACATAGATTTTGATAATTTAGTACATTTTAGAAAACTCCATTTTGCAATGAAAACTTTAATATAAAATCAAGGTAAAATAATGATATAAAAATCATTCTTTTAGCAAAAATTTTACTATACAACTAGTATTTTTAAGTTTAATCAACAAAATATGAAGAAAAAAATAATGATTTAATTCGTTTCATAAAATAATTTACTTAAGACGTTGATAATTAACTATATTTTTGGAAAATATCATTTTTTGAACAAAAATTTTATTGGACTAATAAATTTGTGCTTATTCAACAAGAAATAGCCCTGGCACAATGTTGAAATATGAAGGAAACGAACGAAATTAACACATATAGGGAACGCCAAAATAATATTTCCCGCATCGGAAAAATCGGAAAAGCGTACACGATGTACTCGTACGGCTCCCAAATGCTGAGTCGGCTATAAATCGCTAGCAAATCGGCTTTGGAATGTCCAACTGGATGTTTGACTGGATATTTTGGCACACAAGCCGATCTCGCTTGCTCGCTTACGTGCGCAATGGCGAATCGAGAAAGACGTAGAATGCGATTCGATGGATGATGCGAGGTTCATGGCATTTGCTTTTCATGTTTGGTCGCGTCCCGATATCGCGCGCGGCTTACAAAACGGCAACATTTTTAATCGTCCTGCTGCACATGGCGTAAATCCGTGTCGCACAGCCGCGTGTCGCATGTGCGCATAAATTAACGCGCGAATTATTGCAATAAAACGAGGCGATTCGCGATGTTTTACACGCGCTTAACAAGCCGCAGCATACTTTCGTGTATACAAACAAACATGCTAATACTCGCATAAATTTATAATATGCGTATGAAGTGCACACGCAAACGCAAACGTAGTTGAAGAGGAGAGCGCTTTAAATTTCGGCACGGGCTGTGGCGCAATCATAGATCACATCTTCACGTATGAAATATGAGTTTACAACTGCCATGTACTAAGTGAAGTTGGATTGCGGTTTTGTACGCGGTGTACGAAATGAAACTGAGCAACTAGTGGATTTTGTTTTTTCTCTGCTTCGTACGACTTTGAAGTGCAAAACATTTTCATTTGAAGCTCTAATGAGATGCGAAACAAAGGTTTTCTCTAATGATACATTATGAGTATTCGGTGTAATTAAATTTAGTATTAATATTTATAATAATAATCTGATGATGCTTTCATTTCAATTTCAAAGAACGCTCAGTGAAAAATATTTTCATTTCAACCCCAATTATGTTGGACGACACAGATTTTTAATATGCACTTTATGCATATTTCTAATTAATAATAATAAAGCGTTTTTAAAACAGGAAATATTTTCATTTCAGGTTTCCCGTTCATTCTTTATTAATAATTGGTATTTGTCTTTTGGATGAAATCTCATTCGATAATTGCTCATTAAAACCCACATTTTCCAAACGAGCAAACGCAAATAGGTTGGCAGTTATTTTCCAGGCAATTTGCGGTCCGGTCTAAACTCATACAATATTCAAATACAAGCGCAAGCAAAGAAGATAAGAAAAAGCAGTGATCATTAAATGTTGTTGTTTGCAGCGTGACTAAATGCAGATTTAGTGGACAATAAAAGTATCTCCGATCAGCGCGCGAGTACGCGCACCACTTGCTGCTCTTAATTACCTATAAAATTTTACGATCTGCCGACACACACGACCACAACACAGCAGCAGTCCCTCCATCGCGGTTGCCATCGATGCATAAATAAATATATAAATAAATAATTCTGCTTTATATTTTCGTGTCATAAATTATATCTTTATTGTATACAGCTAATTTAGATTCGTATGCCCTTATTTTACTATATTGGAAAGATATATCAAGAGGATCATATTAGTTTGTTAGCTCACATCCGAAGATAATATTCTAGACTCCTAGAGTAATTTACACTGCAATATCTCGTTAATATCTTAAAAAGGACTTAAATGCACAATTAAAATTCCGTTTACTAGTTATTTATAACTTGGACTATTTTATATGCTAATTATATTAATCGTATAAAAATCGTAAAAGCTTTTAAAGGTGCATTAAGAAATGTTAACACATAAATTCTCAATTTAAATAGAAAGAATAATTGACTCAGCAGAAAATAGTTTTACTGATAGTTATATTAACAAGGGAATATTAGTTATCATTGAAAATATCTAAAAAGCTTAAATATAGTGCCTATGGAGACACTATGTTCAATACCTACTTTATCCTCGACTTTTTCCGGCATGTGTGTAGTTAATATGCTATTTAAGTTACAAATAAATATCTTACGCAAATTTAATACTCGATTCGGGGGGTAAATCATCACAGGGGCAAATTGGTATTATATTGGGAAGGTGCATAATTTCTGGGTCCGGATATGGGGTACGAAGACATAAAGGGGTACTTTTCACCCCCAAACGTAATAATGTGTCCAGTTAATATGCAATTGAAGTTACATACATAAGTAAATTCCTCGCTCAAATTTAATACAACATTGGCGGGCGAATAATCACTGGGGTTAATTGATATTATATTAGGTGTCCAATGATGAAAGGGTGGTTATAACATTATAAACCTACTATTATATAAAATATAATAACAATTAAGTTGTTGTTGCTAATCTTTAGACTTTTTTATGTGACGTGATTTTTAAGTCGAGGGTGGAAATATTCAACATGTGTATGCAACGAACCCAAGCATGCATATTACGCGGGTCGTAATTAAAAAGGAAAAGGACAAGCGCGCGTGGGAGCTGCACGCTTAATTGCGAATGTGCAGCGAGTAATTGCGCGACGGGCAAAACTGGCAGTCATCGTCGTCATTGGGAGGCGGTAGCGGCGGCAGTGGCGGCTATTAAATGTTCGGCGAGCGCATGCAAGAAACCGAGAGCGCACAGGCGCTGTCTTCCAATTTAACATGAAGGTGCCTTATCGGTCGGAAGCGCTGCCAACTATTAAGTTCTCCTTCTGCTGTTGCGCAATCCGACAGCAACTGCCAATCATGCACGAAATGTTAAAAATTGTTGATTGCGTTCAAGAATAAGAAACTCCATCATCATCAATAAAATCACGCTCATTAAATCTCATTCAGGTATTGAATGTCATCTTTACTAATTGCTCAATTAATTTTCCCGAAAAAGGACGATGATTAATTTGCAAGGATAATAATCGAATTAGGAAAAAATCAAAAAGGCTATTGGGTTACCCTTGCTGAAAATTAACGCAATTAGAAACTAACCGCAAAGCTCGTATCTATTCAGTCATAAAACGATGCCTCTTAATACAATTGCGGCATCGTGCTAATTACACTTAATAACTAAAACTATCAACTCCGTACACTGATGCACTGAGTTGCGTGCTCGCATTCACTCACTCGCATCAGCAGGTCGTCAAGCGGGCGTGTTGTGGACGAAGAAGGATGGAGTCGAATTCGAGTATAATGCTTCGAGTATTATGCGCGTTTTAATCGGATCGACCGGCAACGAGTGGTGGCAAGCGCCCGAATTAGAAAACAGATTTGCGAACGCGATAATTGAGTGAAACGTAATCATCGCCAAACCACTCTCTCTTGCCAGTGTGTCACATCAACGGTCCTGCCGTGCACTCCAAGGACCCAGCAACTTTCCTCCGCGTGCCTCACGGCTGCATTCATTACGGTCCGAACGGCTATCAAAACGAAATTAACTACAAGCTATTACAACGGCTCACAAAACACGCCAAAAGTAGATAAATATTGCGACAATTCATTAACGACCTTCCTTTTACGCTCACGCCTCACACACAGGCGCAATTCGCACGAAAAGGATAATGAGCATGTTTTTATCGACGTACTTTTCGAGAGAAACAATCCTGCGCGTAATTAAGGATATTAAGTTTCTTTTATCAACTTTAATTTACGACCTTCACAAAAACGGGTTACTAATTTTTCGTATTGTTCATAATCGTGATTTACTCGCAAAGATCCAATCTGTTTTCCGGGAAAACAATAACATATTAATGTTCAATTAAGAATACTGAAGGACATTTTCATTAAATTTATTGATGTTAGTCTAGGAAATCCGCGTTCCAAAAAATATATAACGATGAACTGATTGTGATGCGCGCGTACCATCGATGGCATCGATGCAATCGAACGACATTTTTAATGTATAAATTACAATATTTTATTTTCGGTGAAACGCGCGTTTCCATTCGGCGAACGCACCAAATTGCCTTCGCTGCTATCTATTCGCATATCGTATTCGCACATCACATCATCATCGGGTGTATGGGAAGTGAATGTTTAGCATAATGCTGCCGCCGTCGTTGCCGTCGCTGCCGCCGGTGCCTAAAAATGTCTGGCCAGGTGGTGCCAACGTGGCAAAGATGGCATGGCCACAGCTATCAAGAACGTGCAAGAGATACATATACTTACATGTATTGGCTTACGGCTCGTGAATTCACCCAGCGACCGGAAGTGCCGATGGACTGGCTGGGTTTGATGATACGGAAAGGAAATACGCAGGAAGCCATACACACACGCTGCGGAGGCGACGGCATTGGTGATGGTTTGGTGGTGGCTGTTGAGATGATCGGAAACATGGAAATTTACATGCTATCAGCTTTTTAGCTCGCAATACGTTTCCGCAATATGGAGTTTGGCCACGCGCGCGCACTGAAGATATCGAGCGAAACCCATCAAGCCCGGTTGTCATCACCTTGTTAGTCATACATACAAATTTCGCTCGTATTATTGACGCACGCTGAATGAATCTTTATGGCGTTTCTTTGCAGTAACCGCCAAGCTCCTTTTTATTTCTCACGCGTTATTTCAGCACCAAAAGTCGTTGGCTTTTACCGCCACGAAGAATAGAAAATTACCGGAAATGAATTTTACCATTATTCCTTTCCTCCCCCTAACATATAATTTTGATTTTGACATCTATTTACATAATTATATAAACATAATGGTAATAATCGCCCCGTTACTGCGACTGGAAGTCGACAGTGACTGAAATAAATGCGCGATAGACACGAACGAAATCGATTTGCATTAGAGACTCTACCCAGAAATTACACGAACCGCACCAGGAAAAACCGTCAGTTTATTGAACTAGAATATTAAATCTTTCAATTCTAACCCGCATAATATTTTAAAGCGTATTTTATATCATAAGCCGTCTAAATTATTCAAATTTTAATTTTAATACCCGTGTACGTAGAAGGAGAAAGGATTTTGGGGTAAAAGTGCGTCGTTCTGGCTGCCTTTCGTAAATTATGCAAAATATATAAAAGCGTGTTAACGTATCAGATATACGCGAATGCGCATAAATTGCGGGTTCATTTCGTGTGATTAATTTTAATTTTGCATTCGTCGGATTAGCTTTTTATACGCTTGCGGCGGCGGTGGCGGCTGAAATTTCGAAAGGCTTGGTCGCCTCCCTTGATAACCACCGGCCAGTACAAATTTTACATTGTGCACTCGAACAACCGCCAGAGGGGGTTTTGTTTACGGCATGAATACACAAATATGGCAACAGCGCATTATTACAACCCCGGTTTCAGTATTGATCGATCAAATTACAATTACTTTCAGCTTATTAGTAGGTAGTACCTATAACTCGCCAGTTTTAGCATCCTGTATACTCAACGTGATATTATTATTCATAGGGGCGTAAAAAATATATAAGAAAAAAGTGGTACATTTTTATAAAATTCCATTTTAAATTTTAAAATATTCAATCAAATTTACCCCTCGCTGAGTGACAGTGTAAAGCACGGCAAACTTATTTTCACTCAAACAAACACACACATATCGTCGGGCGTAAACTGAAACTTTACGAATACTTCATGATAGGAAAAGTCAACTCTTTAGTCAAAAAGTTGTAACATTTTAAGGAGCGTGCGCAACGTCGTCCGTAGTCAGATAGCAAGGAATGCCAAGTTTTACGTGCCTTTTTTGCGCTAAAGTTGTTGTTGTTGTTATTCTTTGTTTGTGCATGCATATATGAAGTCGCAAAGAGTGCGGCGACAAAGACGGAATGCGTATATCCGGCATGCCGAAAAAGAAGTGTTGGCGGTGGCGGCGGCGTCCGCTTTAAACCCCCGGATGGAGATCAATGCGTATGCATTCCTTGGTGCTCTTTGCGCGTCGCGGCAGTATTATCGAGGGAATGCTCCTCAGCGCGGGAAATGGTAGTTTCGTGTCACTGCACGACGATGACATCGTTTGCCATCATGGATGGCACTCGCGTTCGAAGTGATAAAAGTTAAAAAGGAGTTCAGCGCGCCGGCGAAATGTCTGAATAGAAAAACGACGGAGGCAAGAGGCAAAATAACGAAAGCGTTTTGCGCATTACTCAAACTCAACTTCAAGTTCCTCCACGAGCGAAAATGAAAACAAATGAAACGCTACTTCTTATCAGTCATTACGAACCAATCATATTACGCTCATAAATTACGAAATCTGACATTTCTTGACTCTGAAAAGAAAATGTCAAATCAAATTCTTTAAATCTTCTCTCAGTCGTACGTAGGTATGTGGATTGGAATTTAGTTTTATTCCAATGGACAATTGTAATTTTCGTGCAGCGTGTACAACTCTATTGAGAGTAGGAGTGCACGACATGCAAGTGTAAGCTCATGTTTCACTTTTTCATTCTTGCATCGCGTTGCATAAGTTATGTCCTTGTCGCCTGCCGCCCCATGTAACGTGGTTGGCGGCATGAAAGACGCGTGTTATCGCATTGCATTCATCGCTTCATTTTCCCCCGGCTCATGTGTGTTTCGAATGCGACTTTTCGTGACGTTCATTGCGTGCGTTCAAAATGCAAAAGCAGCCTGAAAAGCAGGCGTCACTAAGCTTGGATGAATTTGTTGTGATTTTTATCGCAGGCATACAAAGAGTTTACAGCCATATTAAAAAATACTTTTGTTCGGTTTTCAATAATAAAATATTAAGGGTTGATTAAAGATAGATGGATGTGGTTTACTATTAATAATTATGAATAAATAAAAGCTATGTTCAATGCTTTTACCCCTAAAACCTGTTCACCACTGGGTGGAAGATTTTTAATAGTATTTCGTGAGAATTCGTGTTCATCCGATCTTAAAAAATGGCTGATTTGAAACTCGTGCGGTTTCGTCTACATCCGATCTTTCAAAAAATTGAGTTTCGTAAGTCTTCGTAATCCTGCCGTTTCCATCCGATCTTCAAGAAGTGATCAACTATTCGTACAATGTTGCTGCAACTCCTCAAACATGAAATATCATATAATAATATCGCGAGATTTGTGCGACTTCGTGAGTCCTTCCGTTTTCATCGGCTCTTCAAGAAATGATCGTCTATTCGTACAACAATGTGGCAACTCGTCAACCATCGAATGCCATATAATATTATCGACGCGTATTACTCCAGTGTTTCTCAACTCTATAAATTCCGGTTACTTCTTCTTAGCTCTACTTCTTAACAATATAATTGAATTAAACTTATCCCTTTTAGCAAAGATTACGTTAAGTTTCTAACATAAAACTGGTAGAAAATTGGTAAATTTTAGTATAATTTCCAATTTTTAAGTTGTTTGTGTTCCTGACAATCTCTGACGTTCATAAACAAGTGAACCGATTTGCGCCAAGTTTCGAAACGAAATTTCCGTCGTGCTGCGCGCCCAACAAATATGTACACGTGGCAATAAAATTTTTATTATTAGATTGTGCAGCGAAGAACTAGGCGAATAAAAGAACGCACGCATTGTAACTGTAACCAATTTGAGAATTACAGGCGAGCGCAAGCAAGCAAGTAGCTTGTACCGTTGTAGGTACATGGAAAAAAGCGAACAACGGCGATTCGCGTTTGCTATTATTTTATGATTCTATGCTACATGCGCTTCGCGTGTGCGTTTCCTGGACAGAGCAAATGCGCTCTACCATTTATTCCCATTCGCATTCACATTCGCGTATATTTTCTGCGTTTTCATCTCTGCTCGCAGGTTGCATTCGACGCGCGCGCATTTCGCTCCGAGATAAATACGAGTTTTATTAGTTAGGAAAAGAAAAGCAATTTCATCAGTTTGCAATATAAATAATATTGAATGTGCATTCAAGTATATTGGAAGGCACTCGTTCATTTCCTTATTTTATGAACACGAATACTTAATTCTTGAAAATCTCAATTTATTCGAGCCGTGCAAGCGACAGTACGAATAGCTAATTTAATTATTTTTGCTATTATCAAACGCAGTTCAATCATTTTTCAACGATTTCATATTTCAATAAATTTTCAGTTCTTGAATTAATGCATTTACGTGCACATTATTTGTTTCGTTTTGGGGGAGGCGGCAAGCGTATCGACGACGTTTGTGTGTCGGACAGGTGGTCAGTAGATTTCTGCGGGGATTTAACCGCCTTCCGCGTTGAACGGCGTTAGGCATGTGTGCGCATTGCATTACGAACGACTCCGTCTCGCTCCATGGAGCAGCAACCCTTTCGCCAGCCGCCTTCGCACTTTATATACACACACAATGCGGGAATGAAGGGACAGCTATCTCTGGAGGCGGCGGCGTGCGCCAGCATGCGCGCCGATTCCCTTGATGCACGACCGGAAATCTAATTTTCGCCAGGAAATTTGCGCATGCCGTGCAAATCCTTCCTCGAACACATATATACACATAAGCTGAATTTCGCCATCAGAGAGCGTAAGCGACACTTACACTGCAAATTTATAACAAGTGCATTGCGGATTTACCTTATGATCTAATAGAGTATGAAAAATTTCTCAATTTTCTTCCACAGACTTTGTGCATTTCCTAATTAAATTAATATACAGAGTGATATTTACTTTTATTTTCTTATCTCACGCGAAAATTGAAAACAAATTAGACTAATTGATTCTTCTATTGAAACACCTTATATTGTTGCCTACAAACAGAAGGAAAACAAGTAAATGAATGAATGAATGGATGAATAAAAGATGGATCGAAACGTTCCAGGTTTCGGGAAGCTCTCAGTGGGACGCGTTTCGGGCAGGAATATAAATGATCGGGTTGCGGTGCGTGCGAAAGTTTTTCTTTTAACGCGCACTCGCGCCACGCACAAACACACAAACTCTGCGTGGTTTTAGCAATAGTCGGGCCTATCGGAGAACAAAGGGGTGAAGAGTTGGAGCGCGTCGGCCCATTTGGCATTTTTGATAAATCAATTTATCAAAATAAAACCTGCATTAGTAAAATACCCGCGATCCACACCAAATTTTCCACTCTGCCGGAATCGCACGCAGCGCGCCCAAGGCGTGAATATTAAATGCCGCTTTTTTCTGTATTTGTCTTTCCCCGCTTTCGCCGGCATCGAGGTGCGAACATCATTAATTCTCCTGACAATTCGCCTGACGGGAGTTCACGTGGAAAAGTGGGCCTTTTTAGTTTTGCTTAATTATACCTCCCCACCCCACTCCTCTGCTGTATCAACACTTTCCGCATTCGTTATTTTCGCAAATTAATCATCAATTTAAATCTAAACAAACGTATTTGCAATTAGTTATCGAACAAATATCGCGAAGGTTGCCTGTATTTTCGCGATGCGGATATCAGACGGTCATTCCTCATTTGAATGAAGCAAATATTGCAATATGTTTACGCGCCAATTCCTCGAGAGTTTGAAGAGGGTCATTGTTGTTGCGCTGCAATTCCGGACACTACCACCCCCAAAGCTGCTGCCGCCGCCGTTGCCGCCACCGCCATATTCAGCGCATTCGAGCAATTCCTTCATTTGTTTCGAGTGCTCACGAAGCTGCCATTCGAAGCACATCCATCTCGGCGGCTAATAGTGAAGCGCAACTTCCGGGCTTTTGCAAACGAACCGGACAATAACTAACATTTCGTTCGATTTCCAACAATATTGTACATGTACTTCGCTGAGCGCGTCTGTGTCCGTACATAATAGTTGGCTGTAAATCTGGAGCAACAATGTTATTAGCGGTTTGCAGAAGGGTTTGACGCTGATATTAGGAGCATCGTGTTTCCGGTCGGCGTGGGTGGCATCGGGGGGTGGCGGCAGGGTGCATAATATTTAGTGTGCGCTGTTGACCTCTCGCGCCCTATCGGAGTGCCCGATGGGACGACGTCCGTTGATTATATGGGGCAATCCGCCCTAAATCTCTGTACCCCGCGGCGATGCTGATTCGATCGACGTTTGTTTGCTGTGCTCACGCGCGCGCTGGTTGTTCATATTCGGCTTTTCCTCCCTCGACGATCCGCAAAGGGCACACGCGCGATTGTTTTTGCACGCGTACTTCTTGTTTTCGAATTTTACATCCACTTCCCGGAAATTAATGATACCTTCCTTCACGTTGAGAGCATAGTTTAGATAACTTTTTCAAATAGTTTTAACTCGAAACAACAAAATACGAGTGGTTTGTAAATATTAAATTTACAGTGAATAAACACACTATAAAAGTGTGCTATTCGCATTTATAGCAAAAACTACAAACGACCGAACATAAAAAAGCCAACTTCTTGCTGCGTTGCGCTGAGCGCCTGCCATTTTCCTATTGTTGCGTTTGTTAAATGTGCGATGATATAAACTTAACCTCAAGCTGCATAAACGCGCATAGACTTAACGCGCCTGCTTCGCGAAATGATAAAGCACAAGCACTACATAAAATACGACTCGACGTAGTGCATGAGCAGGAGCACAACAAATAAAACAAAAATGTTGTACAACGTTCACCGCGCGTAATATTTATTTGCTTATGAAATTGAATTTATTTATTGCGCTTCCGTCCTCCCGCTCGACGCGGCAACACTGCCTGCTACAATTCACCCTATCCTGCCAATTTGCGCTTCTTCGTGAACAATAACGAGAACACTCGGTAGTAAACTTTTTTGTCATATTTTCATTTCTATGCGAATATTTATAGAAACGAATTTTGCATTCGTTTGCATATTTTTAATTTCGCATCAGCGGGAAATATGAAAACGCGCCAGCAACATTCGGATGCTCGACGACGAGGGTGTGGGGGGTGGGAATGAGCAAATAGGGCCGCGTTTACACATGCAAACAGCGCACATGAACCATATTATAATCTAGTACTATTCCCGGTATTCTTTTTGCTCGTGTGTCTGTTTGGCCATTCGCGATGTGTTTGTATGTCAAATAGATGTATGCTGGAAAAATATGAAAAGTGATGACACCACATGTACATAGTGCGTCCGGGCTGCAGAAAAACACGTGAGAGAGGGTTGTGCATACACGCCATTTTTGTAAAAATTTCCATTGTTTCTCTTTTTCACCTCCGACAAGCTCGTAATTTCTTCTCGTTCTCATGGGGGTCGGTCGGCTGTAATGTAAATATTAATAGCGTTTCATGCAACAAACCGCAAAACGCGAAAATATACAAATTACACACGTTGCATTTTTACGCTCGCGTGATTATTGTCCTCGCCCAATACACATGTTCGATATGGGTCAAAATACGGAATAAACACGGACTAAATGACCCGATGAAGCAATATTATTTGTTTGTTTACTGATCAAGCATATTTTCAATGATTTTTGCATCAATCGAAAAACTCGAGAGCGGTGGAGTAATATTGGGGATGACATGATATGATTTCACAGCTAATTTCAAATTTATTTCGTTTATTTTCCGTATGGTTTGCACGTGCAATTTCTGCCAACTATTAAAGTCAACTGCCAGAGTTTGGCCCCGGCGGCTACGTGTCCTTTTGCTATTGAGAGTTTTGGCCGTTTTCGAACTTACACAATGGGGTTCAATAACTCCCCGCGCACGTATAGAGGGACACAAATTGGGAATGGGGGGGCGGTAGCAATTGAAATATGACGGGCATGACCTTTTTCGAGCGTCCTTGCCTAAGCTTACACAATGCGAACACACGGGCAACACACCCCGGTTCGAATAACATTTTCGCCGTTACTTTTAAGGACCTTCCGAAACTGCGTTCAAGGACCTTCAATTATTTCAAAATATTCAAATTTATTGCGATTTAGTTATTATCCTATTAACATACAAAGTGTTGCCGAATTTATTAAATTACTACTTAACTTTTCGCTTTTCGCAGAAATGGAATTTCCCGCTGCTTGTGTAAACATATTTGCGTGCTACATTGAATGCGAATAAATAGGTTGAAATCCCATTTAAGCCGAACGTAAAGGACGTTTAATAAGAATGTAATACACATTGTTCCGCAACGATATAAGTCAATTGCGCTTTACTCGGCGTCTCGTCGTCCTCGGTCTTTGCAACGCGAGAGACGTCTTATTCGCGTAATGTACTATTAAGCGTTTAAATTATAAACTCGACGTTTGCATACGATACGAGCTTTCGCTTCGGCGGTTGCTCTATTTATGCCCAATTTATTTTATTCGCGTGTGCGTACGCGCCAACCGAGTGCTCATCATCAAATGCGCATAACAACTTGCCACTTAAGTGTTGATATTATGCGTGCGTGTTATTATTGTTTTACAAGCGTAATGCGCAAAACCGCGTACGCTCAACTAATGCACAGTACAAAAGACCAGCGTGTAAGAGGATAAAACTGAATAAACATAAATCACGCAGAGCTAATTAATATTTGTTTTTAATTACAGAGTGTTTTCCAAATTGCTTTATTGCACACTTTTATTGCACTATTTTCGGGACTTTTGAAGTAAGACGAACACGGAAGTTAAATGCGGAAAGCAGTCATCATAATCGTCAGCGCAATTGGCGTTGAGAGAGTGTGCGCACCCGTTCGCTACACTTCAAACTACTTAAATCTAATCCGCAAGTGAATAAATGAATAAAATACCATTTGCGCGCCGCGATTCAACGCATATGCAATACCGTTTCTGACGTTTTACGCTTCGCGAAACGCGTTTACGTCAATTTCCCAACGAATAGTAAAGGCAGCCGCCGCCGCCACTAACCGCATTCACGTATTCGAAGTGCTTGGCTACAACTGCATTTAAACTCGCGCGCTCACAAGCAACAACTTTGAACGCCGCCGCCGCCCGATATGAAATGCCGCTGAGAATTATAATTCTGAATGGAAAATGAAATTTCACTTAAGTGCATATTTTTGTATGTGCTACAAATAAATCGTGCCAAACGCACTCAAAGCGCACATAAATATTTTAATGAATGCCAATAAAGTGTTATTTAATTAATTGAAGTTAAACGTACGCACGTATCATATTCATCATAATAAACTTTTTTCCACTCGTTGATATGATAATTAAACTCGCCGAAATATTTTTCGTTTTATTTTAGCGAACAATTGTTTTAATTTATTCTACGTTTGTTTTATTTTTTCGCTCGAAATTCTTTTTATTTTGTGTTTAATTTTTTCCTGCGCACCAGTTAGTTTGTTCGCTCGCTTCATTTAGTTTATAGTAGGTGTGCTTTTTGTCTGTATAAATTGCATTCGCGCATTGGCATTTGTTCGATGCGGAGGGATGCACAATGCGCAACGAAGAAGAAGAAGAAAACTTTTCTTCATCATTGGCGCGGACGAATGAAGACGAATGTGTGCAGGACGAGCAGGGAGAACGCAATTCGTTTGCTATCGCCGCGGATGGAGAAAAACGTGCGCTTCGTTTAATTAAAAATTCTTGTTTGCATTGTACTCATGCTCGCCGAAGATCTCATCGCGTCTAAGATTTTACAAAGAAGTCTCGCGAATTGTTTTTCTTCCACTGTCTCCAACTTGTCCAACTTGTTCGTTTTATATCCCTGCCTAGAGTTGAATAAAGGGTTATTACTTTACGTCAACGAAAAACTGCTCGCGACGATCAATAAAAATCAACGAAACTTAATTTTCAAAATTAATAATTCCTGCAGTACACTAGAGGGTGCTTTATTTGATCTATGGGTGGTGCAAGTTGAAAAAAACAAGTTAATACCGCGCAAATAGACTATTAACTTTACTGGCGAAAAAATGCTGGCGCGGTGGTGGAAAGTAAAGAAGGACTGTGGAATAAGGATGCGCTAGGCGTAGGTGGAAGATATTAGCGCAATATTAGAAGATATGCTGATGCGATGTACGGACGGGAGGCGGCAACGATGGTGGCGGCGTTTCTTTTCTGCGTTTTACAACACCGACGGCGCGGGGGATGTGGATTTTTGTCTCGGATTGGGATACGTCGCGGCGCGTTTCCTGCCTAACGGTCCCCAACCGACCGTAGACGTTTCACGTCCCGAACATGCACGCACATATTGTCTGCTCCAGCCATTATGTAAATGCGACGCGCGGAGACCTTCTTCCCGTCGCGCGTTTCACGTCCCCGGGATGCGCACATTTCAGGCTTGTTGCCATCTTGGCCCCATTGCCACCGGCGCCTTAGCTGCCGGAAATTGGATATTGGATAATCAGTATATCTTGTACATTATTTGACACCTGTTTAAAGAGCGCTCGCTTTAGAAACATATTTATATGGAAATTTTTCCACGCCGTGGACTCGTTTGCAATATTATTATTCCTTGGCGGCAACGGCGGCGGCGCCGGTGATGCTTGTAGCGCGCCATTGCGTTTATGCTACAATGCGATTATAAATATTGCGGAATATACTCACAAAAAATTTTAATGTAATTTTGATTCGAAAACTTGTTGTATCCACCTTTAAATTTTCAATTTTCCATTTTATCACCGAAACGCTTTAATAATTTACCAAATATCAGCATAGAGTTTAAAGGAGTTGCTAAGAAATGAATTTTTTAATTGAAACGAATTCAGCTCAACTTTTTCTTCACGTGTTATCATCTCGCCGTGCACGACGCAGAGCTTAAGCGGTAAAGTCCCTCGCGTTGTTGCTGCAACACCGGTGGCGGCGGCGGCGGCGAGCTGTGCGCTTGCAAGAAGTCGTTAAATAATTAAATTCTTGATTTCACCTCTGCGAGCGTGCCGCACAGCAGCGCATTTTGACTTCATCATAGCGCTCGTAAACTTTACGACTTCTTTACGTTTTCAGTAGTCGTCTGCTTCGCGTGCACGATGACGTCGGTGAATTGAAATAAAAACGCATTGTCACACGTAAATAGCGAACAAACAAGAGCGAAAGATGCCACTCATCGTCGGCTGGCAAATATTTCTGCCACGTTTTGTTGCGGTTGGCTGTCTATTAAAATAAGCAAGTAAGCGGAAGAGATGCGTACGTAGGCTGGCAGCCGATGGGATTTTCAAGGACTTAGTAGAAAATCTAGCAAAAAGGCCTACGCAGCGTGAAGTAAATGAAGATGTGCAGAGGGAAAAAAATAAGGAAGGCACTCGTAAAAATATTTTTATGTGAATTAAATTGCCACTCGAGCCGTAAATCCTGGCTCGTCCTGTATCGCCCTGCGTGTAATTCCTGTATTCCTGATACGCTGCGTATCTGGAGCTTGTAGTTTACGATTTTCGGGAGTATATATACTCTTTTTCGAATTTGTTCCATGTGCGTGGAATTGTTAAAACCCAAAATACTCAAACATTTATTATCTGCCTCCTGCAGCGAGCGGTGGAAATAATTAAAATTATTTTTTATTTATGCGCTAAAATATAATATAGTACGAGATTAAATTTAAACATTTCGGTCTTATTGTAATTTATTAAACTCATACGTAATTCATTTGCGTAATTTAAATGTGCAAAGCTTGGCAATAATTTTTCGTTTGCGCGTATTTTAGTCCGAGCGCGCAAGATTCGTGCTGCGAAAACTAGAAGTAAAATTTAAATAGTTGCCTGCAGTTATGCGCAAACATCTTCGTCCGCGCGCTCTTGGAACTATGATAGTATGCAGGTTGGCTACGTCGCTGCTGTAAATTGCTTTGTTAATTATGAATACATGAATTTAATTAAAATTGCAATTTCTGTACGGAAGAAAAGTTGACGCCGTTGTATATTTTCGGGACGCCCAACCAGCCAGGAGTATCCAACATTTAAATGTGTGTTTGCTTAGCTCATGGCAAGGATATTGAAGGATTCGAAAAACCCAAGTGCACCCACCCTCTGTTGTTTTAGCGTATATAGCGTTAACATTTCTTGCAAGGATAGACGAGGATGCAGCGGTTTGTTTTATCAACTTGAGGGCGGCGGGCTGAGGTGGAAGAGGGGAGTAGGGATAATTATCCGTTTACTCAACGTAAACACTTTCTGGCCGATGTAATTAAATTATTTATTATTTCGAAACTAGACGAACCCAAACATTAACCCAAAATTAGATATGGCGCTAATCAAAATATTATTTATTTGCATAATAATCTCAAATAATCATGTTTGACTTCCTAATTGGAATCTTCATGAATAACGCGCCCGACTCAAAGTGATGGAATATTTTTCGCGTTACTCTTTTACAATTTAGAATTTCACGTCTGTCTTTGGTCCCTCGTTTTTGCCGGACGTTCATTTCACATATAGCGCATCTTAATTGAGTCCTTGTTCAAATATGGGGGTCGGTCCATGCAATGAAATTGCGTCAATTTAAATTTATGAGATGAAAGCCATCATCACATGGGGAATGGGGCGACTGTGTATGACAGGACAGGTAGTCCAATATTTGACTATCAGAGTCGGTTCGTCCCCCCCGTATCAGCATTGCATGGTTATTTGTCCCTAGTTTATGTGCGAATTAGTTAGAGACAACTCACTTTCGCGCATTCCAGACCAACTGCAGACAGAGCGGGAGCAAAACAGATTTTGTATTCCTGTTTGCATTCATGCTTGCATATCCCTCCCACCACCGCCACCGGTCGTACACATTTGTGCTTCGTCATCAGCTGGTGCCTGTTTGAATTCAAATTCGCTTCCTTCGCGTTGACCTCCAATCGCTCCGAATAGCGTCCCTTAAGTAATTTGTGGTCGGGTGTATATTTCACCTCATTGCATGTAAGATACATGAGCGTGCATTTGTTATGCATGGAAAGTCAGATGTACCTATTGTCAATTGGGATTTTGCACCGTCAATAAAGTAAGAATAAAGTTGGAGTTGTTTAAAAAAAACGAACATTTGAACTGGTACTAAAAAATTGACATTTGAGTGATCCGTGCGGTATAAGTGGAAAATCCGCAGATTTTCTGAATATAGCAATTTGTGCGTATAAGACGTATCTGCGGCGCGCATGTGAAAGGTTCCTGCGGATAACCACATCCTGAATTTTGTATTCAAACGGCGATTATTGCATAAGTAGTTCGCTTTTTATAACCAAATATATTCGCAATAAAGGGATAAAAGGATAACAATGCGTTACAAATGGGCTCGAATTTTGAGAGGAATCGATGGCGGTGTGCGTCCCCCGCGGGGATTGTGCAGCGTGTGCGGCATGCGCGAGATGCACCCGAATGGGATGTGCGAGCGCGCGTCGGGAATTGGGGGCGCTCTTGGCTATTCCGCTCTCATGTATTTGAAAGGCCTGCCTGGCTGGCTGGCTGGTTGGGAATCGTTAAAGCTTCAGTAAATAGTGTCGGGGTATAAAGTTCGCCATAAATCCGTCACTTCTTCGCTCACCGCTATAGATTTCCAATGAAACGTAATGGCTTCGCGTGCTAGCTCGCGCTTGACATAGCCTAACCTTTCTCTTGCGCGTGTGCCAATCCAATGCGCTTACGTTTTATCAAATATCGTTTATATCTTCGCCGCTTAAATGTGTATTTTATTAATGCCCACTGTCTAGACGTACATTGTGAATCTGTTGCCAATGCTCAAATTTGTTCGCCGTCGATATAAATCCTCAATTCCCGAAGAAACAATCGAAAAGATGGCAATCGCATTGAAAAACTTAATTTGTTTGAACCGCCCTATATATTAACAAAAAACATGTCTTGTAGAAACCAGGAGTTAACGAAGAAAAAAGTCTTGAGTCAACTAACACGAGCCAAGCACACCTAACGAAGTATAATATAAATTAATTGCACTTTTTTACTTTTACAACCGTGCAACGCTCGCGACCGTAAAAATCACTATCATTCCAACGCGCGCCTCTTTGATTCTCCATCATTCTTTATCCTTTCATTTAACGGCTGCGCCTAGGCGATAGGATAACGCATTAGACATAAGAATGACGCAGACGGCAGACGCATAAAGCAAGAAGGCCGTTTCGCCTCTGGACCGGTAATTAATTAGAAATGTTTACGTTTGATGCTTCTTTGCTCTCTGTTTGTTTGTACGCGGCACAGCGCGCGTTTGCTTGATAGCAGCCTGTTTGATGTCTTGTTTTCTTCCGTCATCGTTACACTTTGAGACAAACATACATATCCTCTTCGACGCGAAAGAGACATACAGCGCGATGAACAAGGGAGGGTTTTATTAATGAGAAACCGCAACGCAAACGCGTATCTAATGGTCGATATTCAATATCGCATCATAAACGCACCGCAGCACACGCGCTGTTTACGGATTTATACGATGCGCTTTGTCGACAAAATGCATATCCTTAGTGTGCATATCATAATAGAGTTGTGTGCATTATCATCTATTATCGCAGTGTTTGTTTCGTTTGTCGTTCAATGATGATGACGTTTGTGGAGAAATATTAATGACTGACCTCGTTGACTATTCTTTGAACGCCGGGGTGAATGAGTTGACACACACGATGCTAACGATAATATCGCTAAGGGTTGAAAATGCGATGACAATTTAACTTATTACCTGTATTGATCCAATTGATATGAATATCGTTTTTATGACTTTTCAATTTAGTTAATTGTTGATGCAATTAGTACTTGGAAGGTTACGATAATTATATCAAGTCATTTGGGGTTATTTAGCGCAGGTACGATTAATGGCAAGGATATTTATTGATTTGAATGCAGAAACTAACCACAAATATCCCGATTGGGCTGAATTGCGTTAAAACGATGAAATTGCTTTTCATATTTTTGGCGAATGGCGGAAAGGAAAATTTAAATTTAGAGGCATTTACTTGAGCTGAAAACAAGAGAGTAGGACGGGCATTTTCATTAATTTCCCAGTCAAATGAATTCCTCTATTATTGACACAGCAACGGCGTACAGACGATTGCACATTGCCGATATGCAGAAAATGGTGGAAAGAGAGGACGACTGGCAGCAATCAATGCGTGTTGAGTCCTTATGGATCAGAGCGAGTGCGCCAGAAGATGAAATAATAGGGCACGCGTGCTTTCGCGTCGGCTTTATGCCATCGAATAAAGCGCTGATTGCTCTATAATTTCGCATAATGATGATGATGATGTGATGCTGTGTATCGCGGCGTGCACGAACGAGCCAGCCAACGAGTGTGCATGCAAACGCTGCACGAAATGCTCTGAAGACCTTTGTGGCGGTTTTCAACGGTTTGTTGCCGTCGCCAATGCGCGAAACGTGCGTGATATCGTGAAAACGTACTTTAGGAAGTCGGATTTAAATTGTCTATAATTTATATTCAGATAAAGTTTAATGTAATTTAATTCGTAATAGTAGATTCCATTTATCAACAATTTCCACGAAGATTATTTAATTTCCGCGTGCAAAAATACAATCAGCATTTTGCTCAGTTGGCATTAATTTACGGCGAAATCTGAGTGGACATAAAGAGGTAGGGAGTATTATTCGAAACTAATAAATCTAATTGGAAATTTTCCAGCACAACCAGCAAATACGTCAGCGACAATTGCAAATTTATTCAAAATTCTAGCGAACACACGTTCTACGTCTACGGCGCGCAACGCTTGTAATGAATTTACGTACTTGTGTTATGCATGCATGCATTTAAATATTCGAATATCATTTGCAATCGCCTGTCACAAGCATGCTTTTCATCCCGGCCTGAAATGCAATTAAACGCGACGCTTTATTCGCGCACATAAAATCGTTCCCTTTACATTTTTCGCAAACTTGTGCAATTTTTTGTCGAATCTCTTCCATCGTTAAACAACATCACGATGAGTATGAAAGCAAAGAAGTAAAAGTCGTAGGGTTTAAAATTACCGCAAACATGTGAAGAGCTATTAATGAATATGTAAACAAAGGTGTCCTTTTATATGCCTTTTAAAATTTGCGCCATTGGATTCACTTTTAATTGCCTTTTAGGCTTTGTCTGTTTGCATGAAAGAGTTGAGGTGAATGAAGGGATTCGGCAATAAAGGTATATGGCAAAGCGGGAATATGGGAACACGAGAGAGGAGAATGAGGGAACGGGAAGAAAGAAAACAGCAGGTTTAAAAATAAATAGACGCACTGAATTGCGGAGAAACCGGGTCTAAATTGCTCGTGGTGCTTTCAGTTCAAGTGTATTACGTCTGGAACAAAGTACTCCATGCTGCGGGAAGACAGGAGAGCGGGGCAGAGGGTAGGGTAATGGGTAAAACAGGGTTGTATGGCCGAGTATACTTTGGGCGCCAACGATTTGCGCGATGATTGTGTCCGGTGTTTACGAGTTGGGCTTCGGTTCCGTTATTTTTACTACCATTATTACCCTACGAAGATTTCCGTTCGAATTTTTCCATTCTATAATTTGAGCTGGTTCAAACTAAATTTCAACTCGCCATGAATGAAATTACAAGTTTCGTCTATGAAATTTAGATCTTGTTAATAGACCATCCGGAAAATCATTGTGCTAAAATAATTAAAATCATTGGGAAAGCATGAATAATTCACAAGGTCCTTAACCCTTTTGAAAATTATGTCCAACACGCTGAAAATCACCTTATCGTACAAATCTCGCCGTAATCCTTCTGCGAACGAGGAGGCCAGGCAAAACAGGAAGGAAGTTTTCTGGAAGGATGGACATTCTCGGGCGGTCCATTCGGAAAAAGTCATTTTGAAGCACGCCGCGTATTTCCTCGCTCCCGCTGTTTTCAATTCCGTGTGATCCTCATTCGGTCATGCACTAACGCAATTTCCCCTCTTATTTGCGGAGAGAAAGCGTCGGACGGCGGCGGTATTATGTTCGATTCCTTTATGAAGTATTTATGGACCACTTGTCTGGCGGTTAAGTCCCAGTGAAGGAATGAAGGTATTGAGAGCACTGCACATATCCTGTGTGATCGCCACAGGATACTCCTTCTTCTTCTTCTACTCTCGGCTGGACATCGTCGAAGACATACAGCGTGTCACATTCATCTAAACGACACCTTAGGCACACTAAAATACGATAATAACAAGGACACCTTGTTTCTTTCCTGTCCCCAAGACCAAACTAAAAAGGATGTTCTGCTCTGCCTTCGTCCTTAAACGAAATACCTACATAGGAAGATCTTAGTCTGAAGCTCATCACTCATCCCGCAGGAACAGGCTTCCCACACGCATTGCCTATGCCTTTTATGTGTGTGTGTATGTGCGTGTTTCGTCCTTCTAAGGATTCGTTGCGCTTTCCCTTTGCGTTTGCTCGTTTGACCGTAATTCGAAAACGTTCAGTTGCCGCGTTCGGAGATGTTATAAGATTACGAGAGTGAATTAAACCATCTTAAAATGTTTCGGGTTAACTGCTCGCTCCCGGTTCTTCCTTGGAAAGTGAAAAGCCCGTAGGCAATAACGAGGATGACGATGACGACAGCAAGGATAACGTCCTTGCCCTTTTCACTGCGAATCAAACGCCCACAATTAATCTTCCTCCATTAGAAACTCTTCTTCTTATCTCTTCTTATCAATAGAACTGAACGAAATTCACTATTGAGTTATCCTTAAAAATTAAATTCACTTTACTTCTAATTACTCGTTACACGTAATTTAATCATCATGTTTCGCCGCGCGCGCCAAGTTAACTTCAAAAATTCCGTATTCATTCCGCTCGCTGCGTAAAAACGCAAACAGAAATGATAAATCTGCTGCTGGCAGTCGCGCGAAATTATAACTCATTCGCGCTTTACATGCGCGCGCGCGGGTTCTCGCTTGTTTCGCAGCGTATTATCATAAATAACGCAAAAATGCCGGCTGCGGTCCGCACAATGAATGATAACTCGCTTGCAATTATATGATAATTAATGCCTTTGCGTTTCCCCGCCGATTCCGCGTCTGTTGTTGCTTTTTAAACGCGTTTTTCTTTACGCCGCGTAAACATTGCGCGCAAACACGCAAACAAAAGTATCCGCGAATGATTTGTACAGCTTCATAATGCATGTGAAATGTGCAAATGCAGGCGGCAGCGGCGGTTTGTTTGAGCTTGTGCGCTACGCATTAAAACAGCAGCTAAATTGCTCAAAATGAATTTTCATGGCATGTTTGATGACATATTGAGAAGATGGGGGTGAATTAAATGTTTCCTCGTCATAAACTCCAGACCTTGTTACTTTTTAAATGTACAAATGAAATTATTATTTCTGAGCGTAGTTTAGCTCGGTTTATAAATACTATTTTGAACTTTATTTAAATTACTCGAAACAATGGACATAAATAACATGAAAGCGCGATGGAAGTTGATAAAAAAGTGGTTGGAAATTGTTTGGAAATATCATTACGCTTAAAAATATTTGACAACATTTAAACGCGCACTTGAGCATCTCGAGGCTTTCGTGCGTAACGCGCCAGACAAAACTAGCACGCGGAGAAAAGTTTGCGCAAATGTGTCCCAGCTTCGTTTTGCCGCCAACGCCGCCGACGCCGCTGAATAAAACAATGAGAAGCAAAGTGTGCTAACTGAATACAAAAAAGCACGCGCAGTAAAACGTGCATACGGTATAGTAGAAAAAAAAGTTGCTTGGCCGAGTAAAACGAATGCGGAGGCGGTCACAGGACGACGTTTTTTAAACGCTTTGCATTTGTTATTGCCGCCTCTCATCCTCTTCAATTCAACGCCCCTGTGAGTTTTCCAAAATATATTCTTTCACCTCCGCAGTCTATTGAAGCTGGCGAAAATGTTAAATCTTCCTCCAGCCAGTCTCATCCTCCGGCTGCGTGAGGGTATCTCATTGCAATGAGTGAAACGCGGTCAAAGTATTTAAATATGAAATCCCGGAAACACACGCCTGACACGCGGCGAAAAGAAACTTTTTCACGTCTCACTGAGTTGATGCGTACGCGTAATACACGCATGTTCATGGCCGCGCTTTTTCTCTGCACGGCGAGTTTCTTGTTCGCTGCCTCGTTTTACATTCTTTTCCTCGACGTTTTCTTTCATGTGCAAGACGCGCGCGCGCGTCTGTCTGTGAAAGAATTCCGTGCTTTCTTCTCTTCTTTGTCATCTTCAGGCAGGAACAAGACGCTTTTCACTGGAGTTGCTTCCTGCTCAAAAGTATATGCATGTGTTTGAAACTTTGACAATTTATTTCATGGCAAATCCCTTGTGTGCACAGATAGAGAACAGCTTCCAACAATTCTCATTCCTTCCCTCTGCTTATTTCATCCCTTTTTTGGTTTCGTTTGCCTATCGACTGCATCATGAGCGTTTTTGTGCTTTTCTTTATTTCTTATCTATCAAATGTCTTTAAACTCGAAACAAGTTTAAGATAAAGTATGCTTTCATTTAATAAACCGACTTTTATTTGTTTAAATAATTATTTATATTAATTATTTAATTGTTTGTCTACCGCCTGCATCATCAATATTTTTCATGCTTTTCTTAAACCAACTTCAATTTATTTAAATAATTATTAATTAAACTAAATAATTTTCGAATGCATCATCGCTTTTCAGGCCTTTTTCACTCTTCATCTATCAAACGTCTTTAAACTCGAAGAAAGTTTATGCTAAAGCAACTATCTTCAAATTAAACATCTTTATTTATTAAACATCTTCAAACTTAAAATAAATTTAAGATCAAGAATTACTTACCTAATAAATAAACTTAAATTTTTGTATTAATTATTAAAATGTAATAATTCACGATAGTCGTAAAGAAGTTTAGTGGGACATAAAATTATTTATACGAGTTTCAAATACAGTTAACACGTAATACCTGCAATAATCACAATAATAAACAAGTTTTGTAGGACAACGTAAAATTAACCGCCTCCCTGGCTAGTTGAACAGACCTAGGTGGCGGCAAAAAGCGTGAAATGATAAAACGAGAAAATACATTACATGATTGTAATGCGAACATACATTCGAATATCATTGGCGATTGTATTCAATCCGAAGAGCATAATAGCCGACTCGTAATTATAATTAGCTGCATTGAAACGGCACGCGAAATCGCCGATTGCCCAATGCGATTTGAATACGTCCGGTGTTATTTCCACCGGATCGCATGAAAGCTCCGGACAGCGCATTTCCGATGCGCGTGATTGAAAAAGACTCGCATTTTAGTGCCACGCACGCTTTGTTGCTGCACGCCTAAAACACGATAGCAGCGGTGCTGCCAACATTGAAACAAAGATTTTGAGCGCTGTTGTCACTGGGGGTGGCAGTCGGGATTCATCCCCCGTCCCGCAGTTTTGCACGTGCATGTCATGTAAAACATGCTAATCCCGAACGCGTTTCAATTCGCAATTGCGGATTTTACAGGCATTACACAATTGCACTAGAACAATTCAAATTGTAATAATTTTTCTCGAAAATATCATTTCCATCAAATTAATTTTCGCACACGTCATCACAGCGGATAATTAATAACGCTTTATGAATAATAAAAATATAAATATAATTAAACTTGATGGAAAATGTTATTAAAAATATAATAATGAAACGCAATCCTGATAAAGCTTTGGCAGTTAATAAAATATTTATGATTAAAAAATGCGACTAATGAAATACACGTTCAACTTAATGAAATTCAATGAAGAGAGAAACGGCCGCAAGCGGCATTACATATGAATTTAATATTAGTATAGTGTATAACCAATGTAATTTTGATTAAATCGAAATTCATTTGTTGATAAAGCAGCGTGACTGACCAACTAGCACACCAGCGCAATTGATTTAATGCATCGGAATATGAATCGCGGGCGCGTGCATATTGGAAAAACAATGTGGTTAATCAAACAACAATGTACGAATGTTGCTGCTGCTGCTGCTGCTTGTGCTTGTCTCTGTAGTATATATTTGTGCAAAGCACGATCGAAGGGGCGGCGCGACGAAGGGGATGAATCTAGCGAGAGCGAATTGTTAGTTTACAGTTAGTATTAAATATGCACAAAAGCAAGCAAACAAAACGCACTCGTGCGATCCGATGCGGCGCGCATTTGCATATTGAAATTCGAATCCGCGCGATATTTGTTTGCACGTATTTGACTATGCGCGCATGCAATGGTAGAAGCAGCAGGAGCGCCGCCATCAACAAAATAGACAAAATAATTTTCCATAATTTCGATTGCACGCGAGCCGCCATCGCCGCACACTTCGTTCGTTCTCTTTTCGCAGCCGTCGTGTGTGGCTCTGCGTTTTACAAATATGCATAATGTCGATATCAATTTCGCTACCAGCCTTCCTATTTACTTTGTGCAACACTTGGCAAAATATGTGGCGTAATCGAATCAACCAATAATACGATTGTAATATTGTATTACGTGTTTTTCAATTGTGTTTTGATTATGCAAATTGTGCTTTTATTAGAATTCTATGTCCACCATATACAATAGAATTTAATGATGAAGTAAAATAAAAGATATTATTTCATATTATAAATTTACATATTACGTGTACTTTCACTAATTTTGCTGCAATAACTATAATTATATGATAGCTACAATCGTCATTCTTCGCTAACGAAATTTTCTATTAAATTATTCTGTGAATTAAACAAACAAATGACTTTTCTTCATATATTGTGATAATTTATCGGAGAATATAACTAAAACTTTATATATTCAACAAACAAAAGACACGTCGTAGGAGTTTCTTAGAATTTAAAGTTCAAATATGAGTTATTGTAATTTGATTCGTCTAAAGTAATTGCCATAAATCAATGAATTTCATAATTAATTTAACAATTGTTCATACGTATTATCGATATCAACTTATAATATATTACTGTTTTTGAGATCTTACTATTTTATTACATAAATTACATCTTGTTATTGCACTCCTCTCCCCTCTAATTTGAATTTAAATATTTAATCTACCTTTGTTCAAATAACAATAATTACATGGCGTCAATATTCTCATTACCCTAAAATATGCAAAAGAGTTGGTGATAGCCTCAATCTTCATCCACTGTCAACAAAGTTTGTCATTATTCACTGATAAATTCAATTTTCCCGAGAATCGCAAATTTCCTCAACATTTTCCCAGTACAGTAAATTAATTAATTTTCTCAGATTTGCGTAAATTACGAATCTCAGCGGGAAATTAAATATTATTCATTTTATTTCATTTTTCCTCAATATCAACAAACAAGTACCGTTTCATTTGTACACATGCAGCGATTTTCATACTTTCATAATTATCCTTAATTATCCTCGGCAGACAAAGGAATGAACAATAGTAATTTAATAATAAATTGCCTGGATGCCGACGAGGACTTAATGCGCACGTAACGCGCTCTCCATATTTGACAATTTTCATTGTCCTTGCCTCCGTTTCCTCCTCGTTCTCCTCGTAGGAGAGCAGCAGAATTCTACACGCATTGAAAGCGTTGTGCTTTCGACGTGCACCTGCTTTTTGAATCTGTTCCCATTCACATTCCCGTACTCGGCGTGCGTTTCATCCCCAGCGTTCAACGACAGCGGGGTGTGTGTGTTTTCTCTCTGTACTCATTCAGTTTGCGCTCTGCGTACGTGGCCAGACTTTCAAAAACAATTATCCTGGAATTTTCTTCTCATTCCAGTCTCTTCCAGTTACGTACTTTATTACCCATGGTTTCCACGCTTTTCCCTTTTGCCAGTCGTCTATTTATAAATATTTCATCCGAACAAAACACGCAAATATTTATCGAAAGTTGTGTAATAGTGTGGAGCGTAAAAAATTTATTTAAAATTCATTTAAATTTATTATTCAAACGCGGAAATGTTTGGTTGTTTGTTCTCGTTAAAATGTGTTTTATTTAATACATATGAATATGTTGGTACTACCGCTTCCGGAAACGAGGAACGAATTGAAAATTTCATTCAATTTAAAATTTAATTCCTTCTGCTCGTTTTGATAAAACAATCGTGGTAATCAGTACATCGCGAGATGAATTATTTATTTATTTATTCATAGATTGCGTCCCACAATGCCTCTATATTTTCCATACCGAGTGAGTCCACAACATGCAACGTAATTTTACCTCTCAATAAACCGCTTATAATTGATATTGATTTCGAATTAAAGTACAGTAACCTTCCATAATATTTATGCCAATCGATCACGCACAATTTCATACAATGCAAATATAAATAAACATTCAATACGTATTGATTTATTATTTTGTGGGAAAACAGTGAGCGAAATACTTTAAAACGTGCGTTATCGAATATTAATCAAAATTAAAACGTGAAACGTCATTCAAATGCCGTTTCAACCACTACCGCATTCATACGCAATATTTACTAGTTATAATTTTAGCCGTACGAATTGTGCACGCCGTATGAAATGACATTGTTGTTGTTGCACTTTATTATACGCACATTTATTTGACATTATGCAAATGTTGCCACAAACTTTTTATTTATTTATGCGAGCTCAGTGAAATTACGCCGTAATTATTTGAGGTTACATTAATCTCCGGACGTGATAAACGAATTTATTAAATGTTGGGTTGGTTCATGGTCAAAAACATTCGCGTCCCGATTCGTTTTTAATTGCGCCCGATAAATACTCGTTCGACTGAAAAGAGTTGAGCACGCGAAATTATAATTTAAGTAAAATTATGCATAAACTATCGATTTTCTTACATTATACTGAATGTTCATAAAATCACAATTAAATAATTAATAATAAACTATGTAACTTGGTCTTCGAGATGAAGAAATATCAGATTATTCATACTCTTCATGAATTTTTCCTGAAATAAATAGAATATTTTGATTTATTTATTACTTTGTAGTATAAATATTGTTTGAAGATAATTTAAATAATTTTAGATAAAGAATGAGCGCATATTTTACAATAAATTTCTAGTTTATCACATTATTAATTATTTAGTTATTTCTGCTACTCACTTTATGTAATTTAGTAAAATGTGAAATGAGAACAAGAAATATGAAAGCAAACAAAGTATTCACACTCATAAACATATTAGCACATTTTCGACTCGCGTTCGTTGCTTGTTTTTTACGACCGCAGAGCGAGGGTGGCAGTGGCGTTGGTGGCGGCAGTGGCGGCGGCGGCGGCAGTGGCGGCGGCGGCGGCAGCGATGCAATCGATTCCCGCCTTCGACTAACGTGTGCACGAGCAATGTTCTCGCGGGTTGAATGCGCGCTTGGCTCACGTTTCCAACACACATTTCTAGTATTTCATGCGCTCGCGGCGATATAGTTATGCATGCAAGTCGAAAGAATCGAGTTTATGACTAGAAGCGCGCGTGCTAACCAACTTTCTTCCTCATTCTTCGCCGGTTCAGGCGCTTGCATAAGTCGATTCTCAATGCGAATGACGCCCCAGCTCATGTGTGTTTGCCTAATACACATCTTAAGTGTATTCGAGCGAAAGAATTATTGTTGAATTGCGTGCATGCGACAAGCGACATGTTCTTTTTCAGGGCAACGTATAAACACACAAATTTGCTCTTTGCCTCCGGCACTCATCATGTGAAACGGAAACTCACTCGTTTCAATTTTAAGTTGGCATTTCAACTTTTATTACAATTAATTAATTGTTATCGGAAAAGTATCAGAATGAAGTCGTTAGCCCGTTGTTCGTTTAGCTTAGTTTTCTGGCAAGAATTTGGTTTGTTTGGCAAACGTTTAAATCCTCACAAAATGATTGATGACTTGGCGATGAAACAATGAGTGAGTTTCTTCGGTTCTCCAGTGCTGTTATCCTCCATTTCTCGTTCTGTGTGACTTTTCGTTTATTTATTCTCTGCTTGTTTTGTTGCAGTGCCACCGCAAAAGATTGTCATCATGGACGAGTCTGGTTCGCAACTTACTTCGGTCGTTGGGCCATTCTCCGAGGATGCCTCGTTTACTCTGCGCTGCGACGTTTTCGGGGGTGGGTAGCGCACATAAAAAATGTTTATAGCTTTGGTATATTTTTTGTTTCGCCCTATCTTCTAAATGCCCTTACGCGCAGTAACCCCATAATAGGGGGTATAACACTTATTAACATAATGACGATATTTGCGTGTGACTTATTCTTAAAAAGTTGAATCGTAAAATTACTTAGCAAAATACGCGAAACGTGGAAAACGTTCGAGTGACCCACTTTTTTGTTTTAATGTATTTTGCGTGCCCAAATGAAATATTAGCTCATGTCGTTCGCGCGCGCTTTTGTTGTTTTCATTCGTTTCCATCGGTTTCGCTCAGCTCCGTTTTGATGTGTTTTTCATATTTCATATTTCATCGAAAACGCGAATACGTATCACTCTTTAGCCGCCGCCCGACCGAACGTATGCGTTTGTCTGTATTTTGCATTCGCGGTGTAGGTATATGCGAAATTCAAGAGAAACGTTGTTGAATTTTGGGCGGCGTGAAACGTGGATGAAAACTGGTGAATATATCTTTGTTACTTTCGACAGCTCGACGAACGAGACCAATGCGATACTCATCCATATATCATCAAGTCGGCTCGAGAAATATTCGTCCAATCTATGCGTCTGTTCAATGCTCTTTCTCTACGTTGGCGGCGTTTTCGTACTGTTCTGCGCCTTCTTCGTTTGCCTGTTTGTTGTATTAAGGGAGGATTTTGTTTACTTGTGAAAAATATCTTTTGCGCTTTTATGAGACAGATATCATTTTAGACATGTCACGCGTATAAAATTTTAAATAAAATTTGAGAATAATTTAAAATATTTACCAAACGGAAGAAAAATATATGCTTAGGTTGGGTGTGGTTGCAAAGGACGAGATAAAATATGGGGTGGTAACATAGAGAAACTGAATGTCTTGCTCAAGTAGATCAGTTAAGAACTAGTTCATTATTATTGCTAAATTTAAAATAAGGACTTGGAGGCGCCGGGCATCGATCCCGGTACCTCTCGCATGCTAAGCGAGCGCTCTACCATCTGAGCTACGCCCCCGGTGGTGGCGAGAAACCAACAAATAATCACCGAATTAATGCCAAGAATTCATTTTAATAACTGGGTCATTAATATAGTAGAAATCAAAACAAGCCTTTGGAGGCGCCGGGCATCGATCCCGG
>JARJDV010007245.1:0-15799 GCA_030264675.1 Anaulacaspis nigra | reverse complement strand
CGTCCTTTTCAAATAATACGAATATGTAAATTCCATTTCCGCCCTTGCGAAAATCGCTTGCAGCGCGTGCTCAAAATTGCAACTGATCATCTGTCATTTGCATAAATTAATTTGCATTAATGCACTGCTTGCATAATGCGTTTTCTAAACAAACGCAAACAGTCGACTGTCAAATATCTAGCGAATTAAAATGTTGCCACCAATAAAGCTTGGCATTTGCCGAAATAAACTGTCAAAAGTTGTTTGCCCATGGGAAATTCAAAAGACGCAGATGCACGTCACAACAACCCAAAACACTTTTCAATAAATTCATCAAAAAATCAATGACTTGACAAATTCTTTGCGCTTTTCGGAAAAGTTCAATAATGACACAATTAGTTTGTCAAACACATTTCGAGTATTTGTTTGAGTTTTCTTTGGAAAATTTTGCGGAACACCCTCGATATGCATTCATCTATGCCGGAAATAACGTTAAACTATATTTGACAGTCCCACCCTTAAAACCGCATGGGGTAAACAAATTTTAAATGCATGATTCAATCGTCCTTTAAGGCAATAACAGCATAATAGAAGAGGCAATTTGTCTTTTTGTCGCGATAAGGTAAAAGAGTCAACAAGGTGTGCAAGCCAGGTAATAACTTTATATACAACTTTTATCTTGACTCTTCATTGACCAGAAAGTTGAAAATGTACGAAGGAGAAGAGATAAATACGTCCGTTCGATTGGAGTCAAAGACTTTCGCTTAAAGCAAACGTGCTGTTTCGTAATTTCGGGTGTAAATTTAATGAATCGACGTGTCAGGCGATCGGCGAGGGTGGTTTCTTTGACAGCACACGGTTACTCGCGCTCAAAGATCATTTCGAATTTGGAACGTGTTGCTTTCTCCATTCGAGCACGTCAAAGATATTTTTCCGATGACGTATTTAATTACAAAGTGCAGACGACAGCCGAGTACGCGAGCGCGCCTGTTGACGTACTTAGGGAGCACGGGACGCGTTTTGCTCCCGACGACTTATAATAAACGACAGGAAACATCGATGTCGAACACGTCCAACGTGTTGAAAATTTCTTCCTTCAGGACTCGCACACTGAAAAATAATATTAGTACATAAAAAAGACGATGTAAAAGAAGAAGCAGCTGCGACTATTAACACTTCATTAAATTTAATATTTCTGATGAAAATTTTATTTACCACTGAATTAACACTGCCGCCATTCCACTTTCTTGTATGAAAATATACTTATCTCTGGGTGATTCTATAAATAAAATTAACATTACAATAGAATTGTGCTAGAAGGTAAGAAAGATCTCGGGCTCTCGTTGTTTTTTTAACAACGCACCACGCGCTGTGGTCCGAACAGACAAATTAAATTATAAGTCAGATAATTATCGCAGCGCTACAAGAGAAACCTTTTAGGATGGTTGTGAATCGGACAAAGCTTATACGCGGAGGAAGAGTGCCGTGGAGGGAGGAAAATATATAAATAAAATATAAAATGCCCTTCTCGTTGGTCGGATGGACGAAGCGCCTTGGAGTCGATGTTGTTGTTGTTTTAAGCGCAGTGAAAAAACGAAAAAATAACACGAGAGAATGCGTCCGAGTTATCCGAGTTATTGCTTCATTGTTCAATGTAATTACACGCCGTTCGTTGCAGTTAATTTGGCAGTGAAAAAGTGGCCTAGGAAAAAAATTTACATACAACCAACGCTTGTGCGTCATTATAATTTTAACGCTTTTAGAGGCAATTCATTTGCATTTTTTTTCGTCTTCTATCCATATCTTAAACTATTTGACTTAATTAAGTGTAATTTGTAGTACAAAAAAGTCTATAACTTACTATCACTTGTTAAGCATAAGTAAATTTACTTTCAAAGCTACGCAATTGCAACAATGAACTATTGAAATGAGAATTTGAAACAAATTTCGAACTTTTTAACGCAGTAAACTCTTGAAATTATTATGAGTTGGTTCAGTGCGAAAACTAATATAATTCAGTTTTTAATGTTGACGATTGCAAGAGATAAAATAAAATAAACAGCATGCAAGGAAAATTAAAACTAAATAAAGTTGAAAATGAAGCAGAAGGTTTCCTCATCGCACACTTGTTTGTATTCTGTAATTTGCCAGTTGTAGTTTTGCGTTTTCCTCTTCTTTTTCAAATATATTTTTAGCGTTTTGCATTCGCAGAGCCGGCCGGAAGAGCGGAATTAACTAGGAGGAGCGAGCAGCCACGTTGTTGTATAATTAAAAGCATGGCGCGCTGAATTAATAAAATATTCAAATTAACAAGCGCTGCCGCATTTTTAATTATCCTCTTCTCGGTTCTCTCGCCGCCGTCGGCAGCACGAGCGCGCTAAATAAAAACTTATAATTTCACACAAATGCATCGAGAGATATCGTCCAAGCGCAAATGCCGCTCGCATTTTTTCCAATTCTCCATTAAAGTGGGTAAAAGACGAGGAAAATATGCGTGTGTGGTAATAACCCACAATAACGTGTCGGGCGCGCTAATGGCAAATTCGTGTCTCGGTCACATTCGAATGGTGATGCGTTTTAATAACTGCTATTGGAAACTCGTAAAAGTCGAATTTTGGCGACACTCTGTTTATGCGCACTTTGCAAACTTATTCTAAAAGAAAACTCGCTCACTCTCCGGAGGCAAAAAACGCGTCGGGAAGTTGTTAAACATTTAACAAGAGCTGGCGTTAAAGAAACGCGCAAAAAATGAGAATGCTAAAGAGAGTGACAAATTAACTGCAAGAAGTAAAGTTAATTAATTAATCACTACGTGTCATTTTTATGTGCAGATGAAGTGTTGAGATTCAATTTTTAATCATTTTTTTTGTGCGGATAATATTCGCATATTAAATTATGGTTGTTTGCAACTTTGCTACGAGGCAAACTTTGAAGATAATAATTCGCAAAAGGCGTGGACGTTTTAATAAACCAGATGTTCGATTAAAGTATGAGCAATGCGGCTAGTCTTATTAAAAATCCGTTGTACAAAAAAGTCGGATGAAAAACTTTTACCTGCGTTGAGTTTGGCTGGTTTTCATCAAAAAATGAAAGAGAAACTCGGTGCGAAAGCGAAACTTTAACAATGCAATCAACTTGCAAGGAGGACGCATAAAGTTGGCACGTTAACGTCTGCAAGTCTTGTTAATGTTGTTAATGGTAATGATTTCGTTGGTGAAACCCTATATTTTGCGTCATGCACACCGAGTCGAAAACGTGCACTAATAGGGGGTGCAAATCTAATAATTTTCCAATGGTCTCGTGCACAAATAATATGTTGCCTTCTTGATCGATGAGGGTGTGCGGTTTTTTTCTGGTCGCGATGACGTCAACTAGAAGCAGATGCATTAAATTATAACAATTATTGAATTATTCCTCGATTAATTATAGCCTGCCAAGAAAAGCGCAAAAAATAACTGGGAAAATACCAAATTATTTTAGTTACTTTCAAGCAGAAAACACATAAATAATTTCAAATATTAAATATTCACCGCCCTCCAGTTATTTAAATTTTAATATAACAGTCCTAGAAAGTACTATTTCATGGTACTAAATAAAGTTCTCGTAGTACTCTTGACATTTATTTCATAATTTAATCGCTTTACCGCACTCGGTATTCTTTAATTGCCTTTTAATTAATTATGTAATTAATTAGCGTGCTCGTTCGGTTTAAATTACAAATTATAATATGAGAACTATAAAATAATTCATATCAAAAAATAAATGGTTGCATTATTTATTATTTCATGCTAAACATTGCAATGAATTCATACACAAATTGTTCGTACTTGCTGTCAATTTTAACATCGAAGTATGTTTAATTACGTTAATTATTTTTGCGTAAATGTCCATATTATATTGTTAGTGGTCACTTTATGTTTTATTAATTATTGAATAGCACCGCAAACTATCACTCGTTGATATGGCATGTCCAGTTTTTATTATGATTGCTTCGAGTTGTGTAATAACAACATACCGAATAGTTGATATTACCTAATGACAAAACAGTAACACTTTTCCAATTAAAAACATGACGTCGTTTTACGAGTGTTTTATTGGTTTTTATTACACTTTACTAATTTTCGGAATGCATCGAGTTTGTTTGTTAGTTAGTCGCTGGCAGAAATTGTTAGTGCAGAGGAAGATAGTGGATGAGGGAATTGTATAAGTTTATTCTTATCTCGAATGTGAAGTGGAGCTGTTAAAATGGAATTGCACAATCCATAAAACGACAACGACGCAGAGCTCGCTGTGTGTCTGCGATGAATAAGTTGTTATTGTAAATTAATGGACACCACTCGTAAATGTAGTAGTTCTCCACTCGCAATACAGAGTGTAAACGCAAACAGGTCGAGGAACAATTTGCTATTGCATTTCGAGTTTGGAGTGTGCATAGTTGGGAAAACTATGAAACAAAACGTGATGTGTATTTCGAAGTGAAATACGTACGTTTGAAGTGAAATGGACAAGCGGATTCTAATCCAAGCTGACGTAATGTGCGCAAGGGTTGCATCTCAGTGGAGAGTGTACACTCCTCATGTTGACCACGATGCGACGTCCACGAAGGCAATAAGTAGATTTGATAAAGGAAAATGTGTGCCTGCTTTCGCAGGATTGCATCGTTGTTGCGAATTTTGCACAGCACTCAAAATTGAACAAGTTGCAGAGTTGGATTCGAAATACAAACTGAAAATCATCAAACCTAAACTAGAATTATCCTTGATTTAAATGTGCCAAACGCTCCTACATAAAATCGAAATAATTAATGTAAAGTACGACACTGAATGCAGGCACATGAAACAAACAGACAACAAAATGGGGAAAGACAAGAGGTTTCCGAGTAAGAAGGATAATGCGGACAAACAAGGCGAACAATCGCGTTGTAAAAGCATTTGTTTGAATGTGTTTTATGTACGTGTGCGAAGGTGTAAGGATAGTTATGTAATGCACGGGTTGCGATGGAAACGATGTGGGTCAATTGTTCAATAAACCTGGCTGTGCTTGCTCTCTCCCTCGCTGAATTAGCCGCCAACAAACTGAACCGATCCATGTGACATTTTCCGGCGTCACTGCTGCCGCTCCACCACCTTCCGTTATCCTTTCCTATTCCTTACTCAACCTCGCCGCCCCCACACAGCACTGCCCGTTTTGAATGCCGTACTTAATTCTCACATGTTACGACATCATAAATGTCTTGACACTATTTTTGCCACACTTTCCACTATACGATGACCTAAACCTGTCTCGCACCTTGTATACTGTGGTTATTTAGATGAATATTTTATGGAACTACAATAGCGAAATTCATACTCTAATTTAATTTAATAAAGCGGGCTTTTTATTGGTCGGAAAATAAAGTCACAAAAAATGGAAGCGCAACGAACGTGTCGGTGAATGGTGGGCATCGATGCGCGAAAGTTTGAGCGTGATGAGCGCGGTAAAGGTGGTCAGTGGATGCGCGTTCGGTCGGGCTATATCCGGTCATTAAAAATGCGCCTGCTTCGTTTTTCGTCAAGCGGACAGGTATAGAGCAAGCGTGCAACTCATGGATGGACGGAAATCGTCGAAGCATAAAAGCGCTCCAAACACTTGCACGTTAATGTAATTACTTAAAAAGGGCCCCCGTGTGTATGTTGATGCGAACCGAGAGGCTAAATAACGAGGAGCTGATTAGGGTAAAATTAGACACTCTGAACGACGAGACGTGCCTTTTAATTTACTTAAATACGTTTTTAATTTAAACGGACGCGATAACGAGGTCTCCGCACAACTAGCACTTTTACATGCGCATTCTTCATTTACTGAAATTCACTCACTGTACGATTGTATTGCTAGTTGAGTCGCCCTATCAGTCGACAAGTGAAATGCGCTTACAATGACTTTAGCGACACGAACAACAAAACAGCGATAAAAATTCAATGATGAAGAAGAAGTAGAATTTCCGTTGGTTCGGCGCGTCGCTCTTCTTAATTCATTATTTACAACCATTCCATCGACCGACTAATGAATTTAATTGAGCATTGCGATTAGATTACGACTTTGTTTTTCATTCACGTTCGTTTAATTATTTCTCATTATTCACATTTTACGCTTGATCAAACATCAAATTTAATAAAAAGCGTTTCAACTTCTCGCCGCGACCGACGTCGAGGGCTGTTGTTGGTTTAATAATTATTGATAAATAGTCGATAATCATAATGTTGGATGAGTATAAAGAACCAGCGAACGATTAAAGCAATCTCCATACGAGAGGCATGAAAGCCATAAAGTAAAACAGTGTATGGTTTAAGCTTGGACGTAATAAGGCGCACTGGATAATAATCGTGTTCAAAGGCATGTTGTAATACAGTTGGCCGATCGTCCTGGGAACGTATTATTGGTTTTATTCTAGCATAGAAATTATTTTACTGCATCCGAATGGGTATGCTATGCTGTTAATTATAATTAAAGCAAATTAACTGAGCTTTAATTATTTGATGAGACTTTATGCGCATACCAATCGGTCGATATCTGCACAGCAACAAATAAAAACAACGATAATAGTAAATTGCTTCATATCTATAAACAATTTCAGCAATGTTTGCATTCAAAAAAATGTTATCAGTCGGGGAATCACAATGCAATGCGTACTCGCTCATAAATATGAAAATGTCATTAATATCATTACGAAATGGAGTCGTAATCGGTTCTTGAAATAATTTTGCGCCCCCCGGATGGGTCATTAAAGGCAATGCATTAATTATTGATACCGAAAGGTGGCAATTAGCACATTCGCGCATTAATCACGCCCTATAGGTGTGCGCACGTATTATATTTATGTGCTGAGTGAGTGTGTTGCTTCATTCAGCTAGAAATGGACAAATAGCATTGTTAATTAGTCGACTTGAAAGCAAATAATTCATTTCGGTAATTATAAACTGCCACAGCCGGCGTGCATTCACTTTGCGCTGGCCTTTTGTACTTTGCGAGCGCGCTTTATTATCATTTATTATCAAAAAGGCGGACGAGAAATGAAATGTTGAGCGATTGGAATGCACCGATTTTGTAATTATCGTTCTGTGCTCCTGTTATAAATGCATCTATGAGCACACACTTATTGAACTTATTGATGTTGATTTTAATAGCTTCTTTCGTTTGAATAACAGGAAGTCTTCGATGAAATGATTAATCTTTTTTCTTCTCGCGCTGGTGCTGTGAGCGAGAAGTGTAAGAAAAGAATGCGCGAAAGTATTCTTTGGGAGGATGGGAGACAAAGTAAAAGACGTGTTAGATTTTTATGCATGCTGTTTTATCAGGATTCGCGTCTTCGTCCTCGTCGTCTCTTAATAGCGTCGCCTGAACGCTGCGGGGAAATGCGCAAGGCGTTTTCGGATTTATTATCGGCGCGTATAAATTGTCTAAATAAACACTAAAAGGAAAAGTGTGTAGTTGGATTTGCATATAAGTCTATCCGGCGTCGCATCGCCTGCTGCTGCTTCTTCTTCTTGGCGTTGCATCCAAGGCCGCCGCCTCCTCCTCCACCATCGCCAGCCACCACCAATTCAGTCGACGACATAGTCGCGACGCGCGGGTTTTTACGACTTATTTTCTTAAATCATACTTACGCGTACAATTTTATAGGATGGATGCGCGCCGCACGAAAAAAGTGATAAAACTTTTTATTATATGATTGCATACCTATGCGCGCGCGCTCGCGGCTTTTAATGCGCGACGCCGGAATCGGAAAAGTTCAAAAAGTCATTGCATAAAATATGGCCATACGAGCACTGTCTGCGCAATTTGCAAACACTTACGACGCGAATGAAATTCGCACGCGGAGCATTAAGATAAAATAAACATCGTGCGCGCTTTTTCGTTTCGTCATAATTTGCGTGCGCCTTCAAGATGTGCACAAATTGCGCGATTTACGCCTCAATAATCCCGTACATGTTATATGCAAATGACGCCAATATTTTCCATCTGCTAAAGTGCTAAAATGTTCATAGTTGAGCTCGACGCTGAAATTAAAAATGAAAACTTTTAATTTTACTGTGGCGTCCTGAAAATAAAGCTAAAAAGAAAAGTTTCGCACAAGGGGACGTGGGTTGAAACTGAACGGGAGGAAAAAAAACATTCAATATGTTTTTCGGTGATATCGGCAAACACAATCGGCGATATTTTATAAATTGACTCGAATGAGATTATCTTATTCGAAGTGTTTGGCTTCGCGTCTGTTGATTCCCAAGGAAGCAAACGTACACTTTTCTCCTCGCCAGCCTCGGAAGGCTCTTCTTCGGCTGGCATTGAATGGAGGAGCGACACATGCGAGACGTTGATGCTGAGATCGGATCGGTTTGACCATTGCACACGAAACGCGTTCGAGCGCATGAGAAATACTCGCGCGAGATGCTGCTGCACAACGGGCGCTGTCAGATGTAATTAGATTGAAAAACACGCATTATTACACGCCGCGCGCGCGCGCTCGCTATCAGCAATCAGGCGCGAATTCTTCGCTCGCCCAATGCGTTTAATTAAATCCCAGCTCGTTGCGCGCGTTTGATGATTGTTCGATTTCATCATACAATACGACTCCTCACAATACATCAACTAGCCAACTATTTTTCCGCCTTTACGTGGTTGATATTTCTTAGATATTCCGCGGAAGGGTTTCGTGCTTCTCATCTTCTCCTCGTGGATATCGCACCTATCAATCTTGTTGTTTACGGGCCGAGATTCGGACGACGGTAATCACACTTCTTCACTTCGTCTTCTTCTTCGCTCGTTCTCCGCGTGCTTGACGCTCAGCTGCACGGAGAAGCCATCATCCCAATGCCAGCGGTTGTTAACACTTTAATGATACTGAATTATATTCCAATAAAAAGACGTAACAACGTTATAACAACAACGCACGGACAACAACAAAGGCTCGCTTGAAAAATCACTTTTTCAGGTAGATTTCCAAAGTTTCCGAACATGACAGCGACAAGCAATCAAATGAAGCGTCGTAAACTATGCGGGACGGTGACTTAATTAAATGCTGCCGTGGAATTTCGGACAAATTAAATGCTCGCGCCGCCATTTGAATACCTAGAATGTAGCTAAATTATTTAAATAATCCGCGTTCGTATCGCAACACCGCTGGGAAAGTATTCGTGAAGAAGAAGTTTACACTTTTTGGACGCAGCGCAGGAGAACTTATCAAATTTTATTGATACTTGAGTTTTATTGACGCAACTAAGGAGTGGGTGTCCTCAAGTATCATTCAGCGTCAAAACAGCGTCGTTAATCACGTTATCGACGCAACAACTTGCGCATAAATCAGCGTCCTCGCCACTGTCGCGCACTCGCCGCCTCCGCGTTTGCTCTTGAGGGCTCCTTCAACTTTTTTCCGCTCAGCGCGTCGTGCAAGTAGTGCGGAAAAAATGACGATTAAGTGAATCGAGTTGCATCTGCAATTTCGTGACACTTTAATTGTAAGATGGAAAATTTGCTTGTTAGCACATTTGAAAGAGTGGCTTAAGTCAAGTCAGGTGGATGGGTTGCTAACTAGACATATCCAAAATTGTTTTGCTCGTTTGCGCCTGGCCGTGTGTGGCTTAAGATGAGGGCCGGTTTTGCGCACTCGATGGTTCTGCGCTGATAGCGCAAGGTGTTATTACGAGAGCACTAAGCAGGTGCCGAAAGCGGACAAGTCTCGCCACGTCCGCTTATTATTATCGCGCGCGCGCTCCTTCGCGAATCGCTTTTTGGTGCCCGTTTTCTTTTCATCTCTCTGCTGCGATTCGCATGCTCGTCTTCGTTGCCCCGCAATGGTCATTATGTTGTTTGCCTGCTTATATGGTGTGCAGCTTTGCACCTCTGGATACTTCAAAGTCCAAGGTGTGTTCCAAACTGAGATTATTTACACGTGAAGCAACTCTTAATATACTTTTGCAAATATTATTATTACTATGTACTAATAATACTCTGTCTATTAGAACTTAGAGTGGATCAGTGGCTTTTTTAATCACAATAGAACAGAGAATACAATATTGATCTTGGAGAGTGAAAGCATAAATAATTGTTAAATCAACGATAAAGCAAAACACAACGAAACTCGAGGACAATTGAACGATTATTGAATTATTTGAACGAGCATTGAACGGGTATGCAAATCAACAACTCAATGATTGTCACCACACGCCCTGTTTGAGCGCATGTACATGCAGTTTGAAGTGCCGTACTTGAAGTGCAACGCACTGCAAGCACTTTATTTGCCCCTGCTATCGAATCGAAATTTAATTAAACAAATCAGGAGTGCTTCGCGAACCGAAATTCTCATCCATATCTGGCGCATTTGTAACGAGCTTACATGCAATACGAAGGCAGCGGTTACCGCATCTGTGTTATGTCTAAATTCGAAATGCAATCCTCATGTTTACACGACGTGCTGCACGGCAACGAAAACATCCAACATGCTAATGAGTCTCAACCGCGCGGTTGTGCGCCTGCATCTTGCAAATATTGTAGTAAAACTCCTCGGCGTGTCCTTAATATGGAAATGAAATCACGAGCCTATAAAATCATATCTAAATAGTGCTGATATCGTTTTTTATGCTGCACGCCTTTTACGAGGCGACCAATGAGGGCGAGAAGCGCCGTTTATTGCTTTATTAATTACTCACCCGTAAAGCTCGAAGACGCAGCGAAACATTAACGCATCGGGCGTCGTTACGAACGCCATAAAAACTCGCGCATCTCGAAGCCGAAAATAATGATGTAATATAAATATAAGCGCATAAATAAGTAGATAAATGAACTGCGTGCACGAATAGGGATGCTGCTCGGCTTATAATCAAGTCGTAAAAGATGCTCAGAAACAAACAAGCACGCGATTGGATTTCGCCAAACGATTTCATAATGTGCGCGCATCTTTTGTTGAGAGTTTACCGTGCATCGCGGCGCAACAGGGAAGGGAAGCGTCGAAGACGTGTGCGTTGAGAATTCACCTGTGTGTTTGTTATTGACTCTCGCTTCGCATGCTTCTCCTTGCGAGATATTTAAATGATGTGTGGCTCAGCGTGATCATCATTTTACCTTTGCGCTGCGTGCGAGAGAGGAGCAGGTGGAATGCACCATAAATCTCGCGATCGGCTCGCGCTTCGCACCTCATTATCATATAATGGGCATTAAAAATATTTTAGAATTCACTGAAAATTGCCGTCTCAGAATCACTGGAATTTTATTATACAGGTGCATCTTTCAACAACTTTGGAAGAACTTAAATTACGAAAACAATTATTTTACTCTAAATATTATGAGGTAACTTTCAAACAACCCCGTCATTAAAATTATTTTACAACGATATTCCGGAAAATAATTGTTCAGAATTTCCTTGCAGGATAAAAAAAAATATGTACAAATCGTTTAAACCTTTAACTAATCCGTATTGTTCAGATAGGAAGCGAAGAATTAAGCACGGTATTTAAACAAAACAAAAACGCGTGGAATCAAAAAACATAAAAACATGAATTCAATGCGATAACCTATAAAGCAAACAAGCAACGAGGGTCCAGACATTGGCGACAGGTTCTCATTTATATAAATACATTTTTTACGCGCGTCTTGTCTTTGCGCATATTTACATTTCCGAGCCGTGCAAATACAAAAGAGAGAAACAAATAAAACACGGGTTTTGCGAAAGAGAGGGCGAATGCATTTAATGGAAATAAAATCGGCTCGCTTTGCGTAAACAGCGCAAGCACGAGCATATTTGCGTTCGGATCTAATATGAAAGAAACTGTGCAAATATTATTCGATGATATTACCAATTCTTCCCTTCGATTGCAAATATTTTAAGCGCTCGGCTTTTTTGTATTTATTATACCCACTCGGCTGTTGGTGGGTAATAGATAAGCTCGCGATTCTCTCCCCTTTTTTGCGCTCATCATCGACGAGGAAAAATAAAATAAATAAATGGGAGAATAAAAAATAAAGATTAAAGCAACAACGCATGAATAGGGCAAAGATGAAGAAAAATGACTTTTGCAATAACTCCATCAGAACGCACGAACATTGGCAGAGGGAAGGGGGAAGCGAGTGTGTGCTAATATGGTCTCAACGGGATACCGAAGCCAAATTTAATTACATGATATTACTAAGGGTTGCAAATAGATAGATAGAGGAGCGAATGAAATGCCCCAAGTGCATCTCGAACTACAGCATGTTCCACGCGCGAATCAGCATAATCGATAGACGCGCATTTCCATAATTTCCATTAACTATGGAAATTAATAAATAAATGCAAATAAATGGGCGATGCCTAAGTAATTGTTCATGTTACTGTTCTCATCATCAATTATCAATGACTCATCTCAATCACAATGCCAAATTGGGGTTCAATTATCATAATTGATAAGGGATTTGGAAATATTATTATTACTTATTACTATTTAAATTTTAAAATATTCACTGCATGGAAATGTAATTGGAAAGAAAAAATAGTGGCCAATTATTTCGATAATCGCACTAATGAGAAATGCATTTTTGTCCATAATCCAATTAAGCAAAATCTCTCTCGCGCGCTGCATAACAATAAACGTGCATTTTTCCGTAATGAAATGATATAAAACAACATGAGATGCAGCCGCGTGCAGCAGCGCTTTGTAACACCGAGTAACATTGCGAAAAAGAGTTTATGTCTGCTTTCATCCCAGCAGTCCGATTACGATTTGTGTGCGTTTTGTGCGAATCGCGAATCCCACACGGTGCGCTCGCTGTCGTTTTACGAGCATACAGAATTTTGCAGCCTGCAGCGTTAAAGCGGATCCATGGCGAAAAGTGAGACGGGCTTTCCTACACTCAACTGAACATTTGCAGGACCTTGCTATTCGAATATTGTTCATCCGACAGTGGAACACACGTTTATTGTCTTTTTAGCTCGCTTGTCACATTGTTATTGCGCTCTTTTGCGTAATTAAGTTTCATAATTTAAAATTCTACAATTTTCAAATATATCAACCCCTTCGCACAAAGGTTACATTTTTAATACCACACAAGTTGTGACATGTTCAATGTAGGTACTAATTGCAAATCAGCTTAAACTCCGAAACGCATGAGGTCATCAAAAAATACTAATCCCGGTTTTTCCCTGAAGGGTTTAGCATAACTTCAACGGGAATTACCTTTATATCTGTCAAGCGATGATGATCCTCTTTTTTCGAGCATTCACTCTCTGAATGAAGAAAAGGAATCGGAGCTTAACACTGTTAAATATATAAAATCTCAAAATCTATAAAGCCATTGTGTGCATATGTGAATGACGAGCGTATACAATAAATATCATGTCAATTTTACGTTTGGGGATTGCATTCGGTTGTGTTGTTATGCGTTTGCTTGATCTTTATCTCGGTATTTGGGGAATTTGGGAAAAGCGTACGCGCTTTACGCTCAATCAATGCGTATGCTGAGAAGGGACAAACGCACACAGAGAATCATTGAGAAAAGCGCCTTGAGAATTCACCCGCGGCCGAATCTATTGAAATCAAAAAGTGGACACTTTTCCTCCTTTTCTTCTTCCCTTTTAATCAAACAAATGTCTGCGTGGCACTCGGAATTAATGTGTAAAAAATGGTCAAATAAAAGTCGCAATAAGGTTAGAATTTGACATATTGCAAGACAAATATTGAAATGTAAAGAAAAGAAATATTCTTTTTTCGATATTGATGAGGGTGCTCGTCTTCTTGATGATGAAGCAAACGAATTCCTACGTTCGAGGAATATTTCAATTTATCGCTTCTTTTGTGTTTGAAGGAAATAATCGAAGCTCAAGGCATCAAACGCAATCTAAATAATAGTCAAAAAATACGCAAGACGTAAGGGCTTATCAGCGGCCATATTTTTTGTGTGGCCTTTGACGTTTTGCGTTTATTTATATTCATATTCGCTGCTGATTTTTCCATTTCTATTATCGTCATCGATTCCCGCAGAATTGAACGCGCTTTGTTCTTGATGCGATACATTTCCGCCTTTCTGCCTTCTTTTTGCTCGTAATTTACATTCCTCTGATAAGGCTTTCCACTCAATATGGCAACGCATATAAAATGGAGTTGAAAAATCCAGGAAAATTCTTTAGGAATTTATTTTCGTGGCGTTTGCGTTCAAAAGAATTTTATAATAAACATGACAATAATACGTGTAATTATGTGGTAGTAATTTCCATTAATGTAATGATATGCTAACGATGAAAAAAACGAAAAGATTTGTCATGTTTAATGAGCAGATGTAACTTGTCATCACGTGCTGCCATGTTTGGCCAGCGAGGGCGCTGCAAAAGGGGTGAATAATGGACAAACTTATTACTCTCGGCCAGCGTGCATGTGGTTTGGCGTATGTGCAGTATGTCGCTAAATAAAATAATGTTATGTTAGATTTAATGCGTTTCTCTCGCTCAGCTAGATTGCGCAAAATCCTACGCACGCGGCATTATTCCAGCGATTACCTGCTGCCTCTCGCCCTTTTCGGACGGACGCAATCTGCAATATGAATTTTGCTCGTGAATATCTGCAAAGATGTTAAGATACAAAGTGCTGCAATAATTCAACAAAAAAGCTAAAATAATCCACTCAAATTACGACTAAACCAAACACAACTTTTTTGTTATACTTATTTTGGGTTCATGCATTTTCTTTCACAAAACCTTTAGATAGATTTCTAATTTTTTGAATTAAATTTGTTCTAGTGATCACTCAATATAATAATACATAGTACATAACCATCCAGTACACGTAGCAATAAAGATGAACAATAAAAAGAAGAAAAACAAATTGCGTGCGCTGGATGTGCGCTGACAGTGAGGAGTGTTGTTGGCGTTCGGATGGGTTTATAAGGTCCCTCCGTTCTGGTATTGCGCGCTGTTGCGTCGACATCAAATTTTCATTCGTTTTTCATTCGAGAACACGAAACGCGGCGCTGAAACCATACACTGCGAATTATACGGGAGGTTTCACCACGTGCAATGACCATCTGCATTAACGCACGGCACAACGCGGTGGTGAAAAAGTAACGAACAAGTGGAACGAAGAAAAATGCACTTTCCCACCGTAATGGCAATTTGTTTAGGCGACAGCAACGAACATAAAATGTTTCTTTTTTGTTCTTTTTTCTTCACTTCTAGTTCCGCATTTCGCGAGCATGCACCCGTCTAATTGTGCTGCTATTAGTTCCTTGCACAGCTAACTTGCTTAAGAGTTGACTAATAAAACCTCGCTGTTTCCAGTGTTCCACGAAAAGTGGCTATGTAAAAGTTGGAGGACATTGTCCGTTTGCTATGTATGTTTAATGCACTTTTATATTTAAAATTAACGTCAATTTCTGTGAAATTTAAGCCCTAGAAATTTCTTACCTCTGCAGGATAATTATAGAATACGCGGAGATTGTTAGAATATTCTGTTGATGAATAATGTTAAAGTTGATTTCAAGTGAAGCAACCCCTTTGGCGATATTGTAAGAGCTGTATATATGCAGAATGCGGAGAGGTCAGAGGTTGGTCATTACAAAAGGCTAGCAAATTCATGCACAGAGTGTATGAATTGCGCTCTGGCAATGCGAGAAGGAGAAGAGCAACTTGATGAAAGTTTATTGTGTGTAGTGCGCATTGTGCATTCTGCATGGTAATCTAAGCAAACGAGGTATTCGCTGCCGCCTCCAAGCGAGTGGCTAGTGCTCGTCTCTAATTCACCGTCATCGTTGGCTTCAATTTCCGGAACTTGTTAGCACGAGCAAGTGTGCGCAATATTCTATTGAAGTAACGTTCTTAATTTTA
>JARJDV010007244.1:0-29938 GCA_030264675.1 Anaulacaspis nigra | reverse complement strand
GCAAAGGTGTGTATTAAATATTGTTATTGTCACTCTGTCTCTTTGATTTTCCATCTCCAATTGCACGTTATTATCCGCTAATAATTTATCGATGATTGATTTTATCAATTAACCACCAATCGAAAGAGAAATCGCATTCCTTTACATATTATGGATGATGGTAAGTCATTTCTTAAAAATCTTACTGTTTATCACATAATTAAAATGTCTCATTTTTACGAGGCAATAGAATCATCATTAAAAGTAAAACTTCATCCAAGTGTAAAAATATTTTATGAATAACATAAATCCACTTAGTGATTAATATTTAAAGAAGGTTTTGCTGCGAGTTGAGACTTTATGCAGAATGTGGAGTAAATGTAATACACATAATGTTTCATGGGCTGGTCGTGAGCGTTACGAACGCGCTTTCAGCCAAGGTATGAAATAAACTTGGAGTTTATACGGACGAGCTCGACGATGGCTACGCATAATGTAGGGAAACTATGAAACAATCGAAATAATACATACGCCGCAAGTTTATATAGTTAATTATACTATAACCAACGCAATAAATAATTAATCAAGCGTAAGCAAGCTTTAGTCCTACTCGCTGACCGTGCGCGCACTGACACAAAACATTGAAATATCATCATCGTTGATTGAAATGCATTCAAATTGCTTCAACTTTCCGACTTAATTATTCATCGCGTGCTTTAATATTCATGGAATGTTCCTAAATTCACTCAATGCTTCTACATTGAATTTTTTTACGCCGCTAAAATATGTTTTTTAGTGAGAAAGTCTAGTCTAGTGAATTAATTTAGTGTGTATATCACGTTTTTTAAATAATGGATTTACCATGAAACTACGATAAAACTAGAAATTAGAGCAATGGACAATAATTACAAAGTTAGTTATTCCTTGAATTATCAAAGAGACAACTGATTTTCGAACTAATTTCAAACTTTAATTCGAATTCATACTCTAGCATTTTAATTTTGCGAATAGTTAAAGAGAATAATTGAAATTTATTATGAGTAATTAAATTAATTGAATTTCATAATCAATAATTTATGCGTAATTAATAAATAAGCTTTCTATTAATTATAATGTTAGCGATTAAACATTAACGAAAATCAAATGCAATCAATTAAATTATAATACAAATTGCAGGCAACTGAAATCATCGCGAATAAAATTTGACAATTGCTAAATGAATATTGAAGCAGGCAATGAAAATTTCATCATAATGGATGGATGGATGGATACACGTAAGAGCGGTTATATTATAATATAAATAAACATTCGTTATTAAATTAATAATAATACAAACAATTCGACCGGCGGCGGCGGCGGCGAGCCGAGAGCAATGATAATGCAATGTGTGTAACATCGCATCGCATTCAATAATTTATCAAATACAAATATGTGTATACAATACGAGTGAGAGCGGCGCGGCCGCGATTTAATTTAATGCCGGCCCAAATAAATTAAATAATTAATTAAGCTGATACACAACAATTTCCGCGCTTCTCGCAATTGTAACCGGAAACCGGAACGTGCGTGCACGCACTCACAATGCAATATTTATACGAGCGGCTGTAATTTCATTTCATATAATATTTGCAATATCAAGTTATAATTTAATAGTTTTCTCTTCGAAATCCACACGAATGTTATTTTATTATTAGTATTCGATTATTAAATTAATTAAACTTATTTTAATCGCATCGGGCATAATTAATAAAATAATTATGCAATTTTAATTCAAACACCTCGTAATAAATTTGTGTCTTTCACTAACTAGATTCTGATTGACTAAATCTATATTCAGATATATTATTGCTAATTTTCCAATCACAATATCAAATTAGAAGCAAATATAAACAATTAACAATGCTGATGCCGATTGGAATTCGCTGCTAAACGCGCAAAATGATAATGCAGCGATAAATCAAATAGAGAATCGGCGCGCATCGATTTCGTTCCAGATCACGCATGCGAAATTCGAGTAAATGGGGTGAGTGCTGGTATTCTTGATGACCAAAATTCGCGCGCGCGTAATTAGCAAATATGCATGCGACAAGGAGCGCAAAGAGCGCACGCGCCGAAGTATGCAAATGTAATAAATAATTGCACGCACGCATAATAATTAGCGGCATGGAGGCGGAGGACACGCAGCGACGGCGCAAATATAATAACGCGCGATTCATGCGATTATGTTAATTAACACTGTTGTTTATTATTATTTTGTATTAAATTACAACTCGGCAAAACTTGGTGTGCCGTTCTGTCCACCAGACGCTCATGTGTTACGTGCGGTGCACCACGATGCGGACTGCAATAGCGGGTCGAGGGATGAGGGATGCAAAATGCGATGCATTCGTGTTATTTCTGCCACGCGAAATTATAGCACCCAAGTGGTCAATACAAGGAAACTTTATTTGCATGAAATATTAATTTATGCCCTTAATTATCGCCGGGTAAATATCATAAACAATTGACGCTAAAAATTATTCGCTTGCATGTTTGAGCATAATAAATGCGTTAGTCGAGGAAAACAATTTAATTGAAAATAAAATCTAGCTGCGTAATGGAATGAAATGAATTTGTCAAAACGCAATAATTGTACGTAATAAATTGAAATTTCTAGATTTCCATATTTCCAATAAAATGTGAATAAGCGCGAGGACGCAGTGAGCGAGGCGATCAATGGATGTGTCATTAATAATTCCGCGCATAATTTATTATGCGTTTGCTGTTGGCGCACTCGCGAATTCATAAAGTGCTCCACGCAGCCCTTGCCTCGAACCGCCCCAAAACTACGAACATTCAAACGCGACGGCACTGTGCATTTGTTGCACTCGTATTGTAATTTAATCAAACTTTAACATCTCATTAGGATTTGCAAAAATATTATTTGTACGCATTAATTAATTAGCACGCGTGCGAGCGTCGAGATAGCGCCGTTATTTATTTCCACGAATAAATAATAACAAACTAATTAATTTAATAAAATTGCAATTCGCTCGCGAATATAAAAGCGACGTGATAATTTATTTATGTCTAATTTTATATAACTAATTAATTTAACAAATTTCCAATTGTGGTTAATTATAATAACGATAATAATGAATGTGATTGCAAATTAATACCTATATTTTAATTGAAATCAAGACTGACTTTTTATCAATTCTTTTTATAAAAGGAGTTTTAAATCATGCTGAAAAATTCCTTGAACATAATTTAACATATTTCACGTATATTATTTAAATCATGTATGAAACATAGGCAAAGAAGAAAAGAGCGAGAGGGCGGCGATGGTTTTGCATCGAAAACAACATTCATACATAGAACAGTAATTAGAATAATGGTTTGATGTTTTTGAAATATGGTTGAATGTCGTGCACTCTCCATGAACTAGGTGGGACTTTGATTTATGGATGTTATTGATTTATATGAATAATACGCGCACAATACGAATATGAATGAATCGTACGTGCATACATTACATGCGCATGCGGCACGCATGTGCTGCACAAGTTATCATCCTCGATTCGGTAACCATAGTCTTAGGTGCATGCTGATCGACAATGTTGGTAACGTTAAGTGCTATGTTATGTGGGAATATCACCCATTCTCGGCCCTTTTTCCAGCGCGAACGTAAAATATTATAATATCCATCTAACTAAGCAAGCGAGATGAGCCGCATACATAGCACTTGCACTTCTTGCGCTTGCCCCGGTCGAACGCCAAGTTATTTATCGCTTCGCCGCCGACCAGCGCGCAGGAATTAACGTATAAATCAACAAATAGAAGTTCCACCTCGAAATGTTCTTTATTGACTGGCGCGAAGTAAAATGCATAAATTTGATTAAAGAATAAATAACTATTTTGTACTTTAAATTGTCGACTTGATTTATCGTATTTGTTTAAACACGATTTCTATCTTCTCCACGCCATTTGAAAATGTAAATAAAGTTTTAGCTCGGAAATAAACCGAGCTGTGTGTAAATATTGAGTAATAAAATTATAACAAATTCAAATAATATTCAAGTGACAAAACAAATAAATCGAGGATGGAATAAACATTAAAACGATGTTCATTGACTAGCACTAAATAAACGCATCGCATACTTATTCGCAAATGTTGCGTCGACGCTGCAGACTGCTATACAATTTAATGTATTTAATCGTAAAATATTGTAATTTATATGATAATATTATCATCGTAAATTGCATATTTTATGATCAATAGTAGCCCGGATAATAATGGAATATTGGGGAATATTATGTAGTTTATCGTAATAAATTTAGATAATCTAGTAATATCTATCTCTATACATATATATTAATTTCGGCGCAATATACGAGCACGCCACGCTTCGTTATCGCGTCGGGCTGCCGCGGTCGCTTTTAAATTTTGCTACATTTTGTTGTTGTTATTATTATGGGGGGTGGCACAGCACCGCTGGCCGCAGTGCGAGTGCATTAATATTATATTTCAGAGCGTTGCGGTTATAAGCTGCTCATCAAAACGACACGCCGGCCGCGCCGCGCCGCCACTGCCATTGCCACCGCCCGAAACAAAACGAATAAATATTTATGCATATTACAATTCTCTTGCGCATAATGCGTAATTGCAATTTTAGCTAATAATAAATAAATTCATGCCTGTACTGAAATGTTTTCGCGGGTTGTGTGCCACATGCGTCTATCTATTATAGATTTTATCGTAAACTGTTTTGATTTGTTTGATTATTTCATTCGCTATTTAATTACGCTATCAATAACTATGCTTGCTTGGATTTTATTGTCTCTCTATTCTGATTTTAAACCCTAATTAATCATATCAAATTATTTCATTCCAAAATTCTACGATACTAAAATTAAATCATACATTTTCGCAATGTCATCTTTGTTTCTAACAACTAAAAAGTTTTCTTAATGAGCTTATTTTTCTCTTAAATTACTCAATTTTTCAGTGAAGTAATTACACTGCAGATGAATGCTAACTACCGCACATGCATACATAATAGACTTAATACAAATGACACGTTACGAAAAATAATAACTCAATTTATGCAGAGCAGAATGGAGTGCACGATTAAATAATAAATACGTGAAATGTCGTATTTAAGGGCAGTGCACGAAATTGAAGCGCGTGTTGAACAAGAACGGCCCACCCCTTGGTCAAATGTTCACAAGACAAACCACGTTTTCATTATTTTTCTCTCATTTCCCGGCATATTCTTCACAAATGAACGCAAGTTATAAATGTATTCAACAGTTTAATGCTCGTGTGTGCATGTCGATAATTCTCGGTCTCCATGGTCGCGTTCCGTACTCATTCATAATCAATATAGATATACGTGAAATTTTTATAATAAACCAACGAAAAAAAACGGAAAGTCATACATCATTCGTGCATAATTACAAATGTAACGAGTATAATTAATTCTTGTTCGTCGCGTATTTTTTACTCATTCATTTCAAGTCTCGCTTGCCTTTCGTCGGTGTGTTATCAATACACTTAATACAGGTGAATCCTATATACAGTCAGCCTCAATTAATTAATATTTTCCATTACACCCAGAATACGATTTCACAACATCTTTTAACACGTCTCAATCCTTCAAGCATCTTGAAATCAGAATTTAGCAAATCAAATATATTTTAAACATGTTTCAAGTTTAGGAACTTGACTGTATGTAATGTTTATTTGAGAGATCGAAATATCCTTCTCGTTATTGGCGCGAGCGGAATGGATATTTATTATTTATCGTGCGAGCGATGTCTGCTTTATTTAAATACATCAATGCTATGATTAATGACGAGGAACAATTAAAATCGGTAGTGCATGTGTTCGTTTCTAGTTCTTTGTCTCTTTCGCGCCCCTCGATGCGTATTGTCTCGCCACGCGATGAAGGAGGATGAGTTTTTCGGCGGGGGCGCAAAACGAAGGAAATCCTCATGAAATATTTGCTCAAACGCTCTGTTGCTACATCGAGCGTTGATTTCTATTGATACACGTTCTGCCGCCGTCAGGATTTCCATGAATGCTTTATTAATAATTGTTTCGATGGCTTAATAACTCATTCGATAAATGTCTTTTTAATTGTCACACTTTGTACTTATTATTAATATGTAAAAAAGTACCAGCTTAAAATCTCAATTTACAAATTAACAAATTCCTCCCCGAATTCAACTGATTCTTATTAATTGAATAAATCCTCCAATTTATTCAAGGATATTTCATCCTTAAACCGAATAGCAATTGAAAAATTAGATCAACAAATGACAATCAGCAATCATCACATTGCGGTATTAAATAAACAACAAACAAGTTGCAACTTTGAGAATGTTTTGCATTTAAACAAAGCGGCCAATGTGCCCGTAGTCGGCAGAAAATATTTACGTTATCTTCATAGAAAAGTGCACAACGTGTTGCTTTTCGCTTTACTTCAACGACGCAACAATTGCCAGAATAAACAAAATGCTACTTTCAGTGCATGCTTTTTGCATACGCAATTTTTTACCGATGATTTATCATCAGAGGGTAAAAGAGCGTGGAGGCAGATAACAAAAACATATTATTTAGTTGACACGCCGCCGGAAAAATATATATTGCAAAAATATGGTCGAGTGCGGATGGCTTGTTAAAAATCCGCGCACGTCATACGATAAAATGCGTTTTAATTGTTTTAATGTCATTTGCACAATTATGTGTATAGTGCAACACTGCCGCAGCGCACAAAATGCAATGATGATGCCAATGTGCAAGTAGTTTTACCGGCATTCAACAAATTCAACAAGTGTTTTCGGTGAGGCTTCATCCGATTTGATGTGTACACCAGCGTACAGCGAATCTGCATCCACATTATTTTTACATCTCCCCAAAAACTATTCAATCTATTATATTCTCCATTTAAATAATGAGCCCTTGGTGCCACTCTCAATAGATTCGCTACCAACTCAAATAAAACCGTAAAGAAAAGTAGATGTTATATAATGGATACGAACCTTTTTATTAAATAATACTTTATTTTTCCAGAAATCCCCCCTTGGTTGCCACTGTGTTATGTTGAGTAAATATTGAACAATATTTTTCAACATTTAAACGTCGATTTATTATTTTATTTTAAATAAATAACATTCACGCCGTACGCGTGAAAAGCGGTTCTGTATTTATATGCTCGGTTGGTGGTGTAAATATTTGATTCAATTATTTTTCACGCATTAAATTCGACATTCAATATAACTTTTTTAATGGATATTTTGATCACCGTCAAGCAATGAGTGGAGGTTTAAACCACACTTTTATATCCCTTAGAAATAATAATTAGAGTATTGATAAAATTAAATTATAAACATCCGTAATAACTTTCCGTTGGCGTACAAATCGAGCAAACATTTGAAAAGTGACAACAATGCAATAGAGGTGAATTGAATAACAAAACGCGAGAGAAACGCGATGACAACCAAGTTATTTGTAAATTGCGTACTTTTTCCATACGAAGTTCTCTCGTTGATATTCATTAAATTAACAAAAAAAAAACGCAATTTAATCTGTCAAACGGCATTCATTAGTGCGCAGTACACAACGTCAACGCCATTGCGCAAACAACTGACAAGTAAAACATACAAAAAAACTACTAAAAATAGGAAGTTGAAATAATAAAAAAATATTTCACTGAGTAATTACTAATATTTAAAGTCGAAAGAACAATCTCATGGAACGCAATGTCATATAAACAATAACCAACTAAAAAAGTGAGATCCACATAAAAACAAACTAGCTATATATTTTTAAAACTACTTTGACCCTCAGCATGCTCGTCCTGCGGATCAATTGCGTAAGCAATACTATTAAATAATCACATTATTGAATTCGCATGTAGCCGAGTTGTAATGAGATGACAGCCGAGTTTATTTATTACAACGGGCAGGCGGAATAAAAAAATGTATGCAATGTTATTCATAAGCGCAATTGTTATTGTTGTTTAGACTGACAGACGATGTGTTAGAGGAAGTCTAATTAGGTTTGGTTATATAAAATAATTGCACGCTTATTACGAGCGAGCATAATAATGGCAGCATTCGGCATTTGAAATAAATTCAGCATTGAATTAGCATTCCCTCTATGTATATCGCGATTATAAACAAAAAGAGTTGCTCGTTAGTGCATTTTTTATAAAGTGTTAATTAATCGCAGTGCACCGTGCAATTTGCTCGAGACCGTCCGAACGACGACTTGCTTATTATTATTGTTTCAATTGCAATAAAATGCAAAGCACATGTAAAGCTTGCGCACGCACCGCGTTATTCAGCGAATTCATTCATCAACTTGCGCATATTATATGAATGAAGTCGATGAATGAATGAATGAACGAATCCGTCGTTGATATGATTATATTGTGCATGGAGAAAGATGTATTTTATTAACGCAAATTATGTGCCGATTCGTTATAATATTACTAATGCTCTCTTTAATTCGTGCATGCGCTTCACGTAAATAACCATTGATAATTAGTATTCGCAGGCTTAATTTGCACTTACATCGAACGGATGTACAAATGTGATTACAACAATTAAAATTTTTTAATTTTAGTTTCATGTTGTTCAATATAAAATCGTTTGTTTATATTCACGGATTTCGCGTTTTAAAATTAACTTGAATAGTAATAAAGCAGCAAACCAGATTTTAAACTAAATTTTAAGTAAAATTTAAGGAAAAAGAATGAATGTATGAATACAAAATAGAATTTTTTTGACGTTCATGAAGCTCTCAAACAGAATAAAAATGGAAATGATTTTTCAAATGGAAATAGACGAAAATCTCATTAAAAACTCACTTAAAAGCGCACAGAAATTCATTATTTTGAAAAACGCAAAAGAAGTGATTTAAAGTGTTAGGGATGGCACACATTTGCAGGTTGCACAACGTCCGAACGAGTGTCCATCCGCGCAAGAGTGAAAGAGCAGCACCAGCGGCAGCAGCAACACCGCCAACTCCACTCCTCATGTCCTCGCTCCGCATGTCCTGGCTTTTCGTATGTGCGATAACGCAAAATCGACACACATCAAATGTGATGGACCTGCTGCCGCCTCTCCGTGCGCATTGTGCGCGTCTGAAACGCGAAAACTACGCAATACAAAACCGAATATGTCGTGTAAAAAATGCGAAGCCGCGACGCGCACACACTCGATTTACATACGTACGAGGAAAAAAATTTAAATTTTTTCCAATTACCATGAAATAAATTGACATGCCCGCTCCCCCAATTCTTTTTTCATTCGTTTTTATTCGGGCGAGTTGGCGATGTCGGGGACGCCATCACGCCACCCCACGAGCCGCCACTACTCACACCCCCCGCGCCGTGCACGCAGCGAAAGTTCGCGCATCGCGGAAAAAATATTCGGACTCTCTTCACCACGTCCGCCACCCCCTTCAAATATGAATGATAACATCGGGCGCGCGCATGCGCACACTTTGAAGGGTATAGATATGAAATTAGAAAAAATATATAGGCGCCCCCCTTACACACACACATACACCCATGCACGCAGTTGGAAAAATTGCCCTGTGCGCCGCGCGCGCCATTAGTAATTCAGTCAACCTCGATCACATGCGGGCCAAATTTCTCTCTAATTATTGTAATGGATGGCGATTTCGGCGATTTTATTTTTACATCTCGCGCAAAAAGCACACCGGCGGTGGTGGCGGCGCAAAAAACGCGAGAAATACATATGCATCGACGAAATGTATAAAGCGAGCTGGAGAAAATATACCGAAAATTAAATTAATTATTCATCGCGTTGGCGGCGCCGATCAGCGAGTGGCCTTTCGATAAAAAGGAAACCGAATTAATATTGTACGTGTGCAGGAGGTGCACACACAGAGAGACAAATGCCAGCCAGCGAGTGGCGGCGAAAAAAAAGCGCGCGAGCCACAAAATAAAATATACAGTCGCGCAAGCTGTGAGCGAGCGTTTCTATGTTTCAATGGAGAGTGTTAATTATAAACAAAACCTGAAAAAATATACCGGTGCGCACTTTAATTATTCATAAAGCCGCACTCTCCGCGCGCTGCACCAAATCATATAGGAGCGCCGCGCACGTTCAGCGAAAAGACCTCTTTTTTTATTATTCCATATGTGTAATTTTAGATAGGCCAAGCGCGCAACAACCGACGCAGATATTAGTTGTGCCTCTGTTCAACTCATTTTTTCTCTCTTCTCGCTGAAAGCATACCGAGTTGTGCCCAATTTCAGACTTGTTATAAATTGACTTTTTGTTACTTGCTTTCCGCACTCTTCATGAATTTAATACAATACAATTGTCAATTATTTTGCTGTTCCAAATAAAATTAATTTCATTCGTAACTAATTTACGTCCATACCGGCGTAGCTTGTTGGTTTTTCTTTCTAATAATTTAATAATGTTGAGGATGATTTTCCATTATGAAAAACAATTTATCTAATAGGCAAGCAAAACATGAAAACAATGAACGCGATCGACCCGAAGATAATTTATACAAAATATGTAATTTTCACATTCATTAATCTTGTTATCACCAGCGTTTTATTTCATCAGCGAGAAAGGCATCAACATCGACTCGGCGCGCTCATTATGCGTATCGTTCATACATAACTTAGCATACATTCCACTTAAGTCGAATACACATAATTTAGTAGCATTATTAATAATTCACAGCGCGCACTTCAAAAATGATTAATGGTGTTCGCCGTTTTTTGGCAAACGCTTCTTCGTCCTGCGACTACTTCATGCCTTTTCTTCGTCGCTCGCGCCCGAAATTGTGAACTGAAGCAAGAAGAAGCGGCGGCCACCGTCAACGAAGTGTAACAGAATGCTAATGCAGCACAATACAGAAGTGCGTTACACATTTCGAGTGATGATACGGCCAGACAGAAGGAAGTGTTAGAAGAAGGCATGTGTTTCATGTATTAATCAAATTAGATTTGATGTTCAGATAAAAATCATTATCACTTTTAAACTCTCCTTTGATAAATGTTTATTTTTTTGTGCGTGTTGTGAAAAATTACGTGGATCTTGATTTTATATTTCGTATTTAAATTTTCATTTCATGCCATGAATCAAGCGCTGCCGCCGCTTCCCATTTTAAAAAATGTAACAACACTCCTTTAAATTCTATGAGTGTTGTATTTCAACAAACGCGTCGGGGATTTTTCAAAATTTGTGATTTATAGTGAAAGTGCTCGAAACGAAAGCAAAATGATGTCATTTGCGTATTTCGGGCATTGTTTCAAATATTATTTGCTGGACATTCTCGCTGTGGCATTTCAGCAGCAAGCGTCCAGTAACATTCATTTGCGAGCGTCATGCTGGCACACATCCGAAAAGGGGTGTATAGCAAACAAACCAAAATATTGTTCAAAGTATTTCTACGCAGCACTGCGCAGGAGGGCTGTTCAAAAATAATTTCATCATCCACCCAAAAAATACATAAATTATCCAAGAAAAAATTCCGAGGGGTCCTTTGTGTTATTACAACATTTCAACTCACGCTTATGACAATGTTAACATTTTTTAAATTAAAAAATTATGATGAATTATTTTTTTATCAACATTAAAATTAAAAATCCTCAAATTATTTCCACGTGTCATTTGCGCGCACTTGCTCTGCACTTGTACGATTAAAACCCGCTTTTTAAATGTGACCCCTGTGACCTCTATGCAGATTTTTTCTAACGGGCTACTAATAGGTCATGATGGCCAAATGGGGGGTTGCTGTGCAATGTGCAAGAGGGCCGGAAGGGTGCTCCCTGCGTACTTCATGGTGGCTTCTCTTTGTGCTCAAAGCACCGAGCGTTAAGCCGCAGCGCAAAAATGATATTAACGAACTCTAATAATATTAAAAGACCAGACGACTAGTAATTCCGAAAATTATAATACGAATTCTTCAAACTATGTTCAATTATCAGAATTTGGCTGAAAAAAGAAATCAAATTACGGAATTCAGAAATTATTTGCCACCCAGCACGGCCCGAAAGAAATGTGAGCAAAAAAGTGAAAATTTAATTTAACTTCGGGAAGCAAAGAGCGCAACACTACGGGGATGCATTGTACAAATGTTTGATTAGCTAGGTGTAATTCGAAAAAGATAAAAGTGGACTTTGTTTGCGTGCGCAATGCACATGCATTAAAATCCGGCGCCACCGCAAATTCCGAAATACCAATGTCCGGGATTACTTCAAGTCAATCCAATAGCGCGCCGCACGTTTTGAGGTTATATGCATGCAAATATCTTAAGGGCAGAACAAACAAATTTGATTTGCAAAATAAAAAATTGCTTTAGTTGTGATTGCGTCCGCGCGCGCTCCGGTTGCGAGGACGATAAGAGGACGAACACCTCATACCCAACGCAATGGTGAGTCAGGGCAGGGCATGGTTTGAGGTATCGGACCAGGGGCAGTTATTACTGGCGCGCCGCCGCCCGCCACTGCCTGCCGACGCTGTTAGGGCAGTGGGTCTCTCGCCAGCGCGAAACGCGATTTGTTTTGATTACACTCGTCCCCCAGTTTTTGCATGAATAATGAATGCCCGCCAATGTATGTATGTGTATTTTTTATGCGCAAATAACAAAGGGGTGACCCGCCGTCCGCGCTGCCGCAAGCCCATCAAACGCGGTCGCGAATGTCCCCCTGCCTGCGTGCGCCCTTTAAAAAAGCGCCGAACAAAGAGCGGGCGCGCGCGTGCCCGTGTGTGATTTTCAAATATATATTTTTGGATTATTATAAACGTCATTCGGACAGATATATCTGTGCGTGTATCTCATTGTGCCCCCCACCTGATAAGTGGGAAATATTTGGAAATATGATTTGTTCCTCTGCGCGTTTTGTTTTCCCGAGTATCGTGTGTGCGCGCACTAAGCGCTCAAATATACAATACCATTGCCGCCGCCGCCCCCATTCGGCAAGTTTAGCCACCCCGGCAGAGATGAAAAAATCCACGGCACGGTGCGCCCGAATAAAAAATATGAATGTTTTATTCGCAACAAAAGCATTGTCATTCGCGGTGCGCTGGTGATAAATTAGTCACAGCTTCATTTCATTCTGTCGTTCAATTTAAAAATCTCGAGCGCAAAAACGCTCGCGCAGTTTGCCTGGATTGAGTTGGCGGCCTCTGCGGCGGCTGTAGAAGCAGCAGAGGAGTCATGCGCTGATAAATCAGCACCGATTGACCCAAAAAGTGCGCGCCACCCCCATCTACTCAATAGATGCATATCGCGAGTGTGATGCTCTATCATAAAGGGTGGATGCGATGATGGATTGTAACAAATTTCCCAATTACGTTCAACGATTGCACTTGAAATTTGACATTTTTCTTAATTTCTCTCGTGGATTTGCCGCAATCAAATTCAACCGCAGAAAAAAAAGGGTAGTAAAAAATTTGACTCACCATATGCCGAACTAGCAGGTGCTGAGGGTACAAGAGAAAGGGTTGTTTTGTCCTGAAACGAGTAAATAAAAATTATTTTAGATAAGTAAATATAATTGAAATAATCTTGCGTTATCAGTGTAATAGGAAATTGAGCGCATGTGTAATTTTCATGTTATCGCAACGAGCAATATGCCGCCCCCAACAAATATAAATGCGCACACATGCGGCGGCTTTGTAGACGCATTGATCTGCATTTTCATATCCATCCCCGGCGCCGCGATACATAAGGGGAAGAGCAATAACGGCGCATCCGTCGTGTATCGACGCACCACCACTTGACGGGGGGACCAGCAGCCGCCCCTCGGTGTCGCATGCGTTTATTCGCTTCGCGCAAAGGTAGGCGCGCGTGTGCGATTTTTGTCGTCGTCGGCAGCGACGGCGCATTGGGAGGCGGCACTCCGGCCGACCGGCGAGTTCAATCAAACCCCAGGGAGCGTCGGATTGACAATTTGTATCCATTATATTTATGTATTTTTAGTAAGCCGGAGGTCGGATTGCTGGTCCGCGCGCGCACTTTTTGATATTTGCGAATAGCGGCGGTGGCGGCGGCGGCAGCAGCCCCCAAGGCTTGATTGAGTGCTGCTCGCCGTGCGCATCTCGCTCTCGCTGCCCGTGAAGGCGCACGAGTCGCGCACCGGGAATTTGCGCCCTCGCCTAACCATCAAATATTCACTTTCAATCTGTGTACAACTAAATGTGCCGCAATTCGCCGTGTGCAATTCGGCGTGCAGGTGAGCAATTTAGATGTATTGCAACGTTCCACTAAGAGCAAATTTCCTCTACATTAAGCTCACACATCTACAAATAACTAAATGCTACAATTTCAACAAGCAAATTAATCTTCGCAAAATATTCTCAACTTTAATACTTAACTCTTTACGCAGCAGAAAATTATGCGAATAAATAAACACCCTATATATTTTTTGATATATGAACGAGTTTTGTTTGCACAAATGCTGGAATGAGTCGAGTCTGGATCTGGACGCGTCCCGAAAGTTGTGATTCAGTGTGCGTGCGCGTGATTGGCGCCTAGGTGAATATTTGTTGCAGGTTTCCGGGAATGGGAGGCATCGGAATATATCAGAAAAATCAGCAGGACTCGCATCAGCAACAGGGCTGGCATTCGCATCCGTGACTTTTTCGCCAACTCGCCCGAATGAAAATTACAAAAAAATAAATTGCGCACAGTAGGACGGTTTTTAATTTTTAAATTCCGAATATGCCGGACGGCGGGCGACGGCGGCGCCCCCCACCGCACCGCGCTGCGTACACATGCGCAGCCCCTTCGGAGACCTGAATTTTTTAGGAAATCGAATTTCAATTTTACCATTTCATCGCGCACTCCAGCACTAGACGGCGGGGGCCGGCTGTGCGCTAACTTAATTGAATTAACAGGAATGCGCAATAAAAGTTGAAAAATTAAAAAGACGAAATTCCATCCGGCCGCGGCAACTTCACCTAAATCTGCTGGAATTCTCCATGCTTCCTTCAACTTCTCCTCCTGTCCGGCCATAATTTCCACACCTTCTTCTCGTCTTGATTAATTTAATAATTAATGGCGTCAAAAGTTGAGTTGAGCCGCGTACAAGACCAACAAAAAAAATTGAAGAAAAATTAAGATGAGAGACTTGGCGATTTCATGAGCAATGTGCAGCTTGCGGAATTAAAATTTATTCCCCTTGCGAGAATTGCCAAGGGTGCGGTGCAGCAATTGCCCTCTTCGCATCGACAATGTTCAATCAAAAGCAAACCGGCATCAATAATTACAAACTTGTACGAATTAAATATTTATACAGCGCATTTAATAATTAATGCCGGAGGAGGCAAATTAAAAACGAGGGAATGGATTCTCAATTATTCACCCTGCTTTTTCAGAGCGCAGAGTGAGAGGAAAAAAGCAACGTAACGAAAATCAGAATTATTTATGATTAGTTGTTAATATCTCAGCGTCTCGCGTTTGAAATTAAGCCAAACAACGTTCAAATGTTCCCTTCTTGTTTTGTTGTTTCTGGCCGCATTTTATTAAATTTAGCCGCCCCTCGCACCCTTAATATAAAAACACAACCACACAAAAACGCAAATATCATAAAAACGAATTAATATTAAAGTGAGAGTGAGCATGCCTGCTGCCGCCTTCGTCAGGTAGCGCAAAATTATTCTTTTCGGCGGTTGAGCGCCTTTTTTCCGCAAGTGGGCGGCTGATGAATAACTCAATGCACACTCGAAATCGTCGTCGACGTCGTCGCTGCGTCGAAATGAAACGAAAAAACGAAACAACATTCATTACGCCTGCTGCAATTTGCTGCGGCTAAACGTACGTACGTACATCGCAAATGTGTATGAAAAATATATTACGGATTTGTCATAAAGCTTCTATCGCAAAATTACATTAGAGCGTAATGAAATTATGCGCGAAAATTCAAATCTGCTGAATATAATACAGAAAAAAAAAGAAATGAGGAAAAGACGAAAGCGCGCGCATGGAAAAATTAATCTTTTTAAGCAAAAATAATGAAGTCCTCGTAATCATATTAAAAATTTAGATGAGGATTCGCATAAATAATTTAAAACATTTTCCAAATTTCCATCAAACTTTTACGCGTTGTTACCTTCAAATGCAGCGTTTTCGTCCCATTCACAGACCACACAAATTTCTAGATAAATAAAATATCGAACGTAACAATGAATCAATATAATTGAAAAGTATGAAACAAATCGCAGCAGATTAATCAAAATTGTAATCAAAGTACGAATTGACAGGCTCAATAAAGCGCCATGATGGAATATTGTGTGGAGAAAATACGTCACAACATCTAAGCGAATTAAGATAAAATTATTATCATTGTCAAAATAGATTGTCAATTAAGCGCTACATACGGCGCGAGTGCGCGACAATCGCGCGTCACAATAAACAATTCGTGAGGAAATCAATTTAAAATTGAATAAACTTATAAAGTATTTATTCGTATGGAAGATTGCAGCAATTTAACGCTTATAAAATAGAATAAAATGGCTTGGCACATTGAAAAATTAATCAATATCATGTAGAAACAATAAGCGCCTAACGAGAAATACACACAACAATAGAACGGACAAATAATAAAATAAACATAAACCGCAATCGCGAACGAGCAGAGTCGCGCGCGCCTCGAGCATAGCGCCTTGTTAAACGGCAGGCAGGCGGCCGCGGCGGGCGAGCAGACAAGCAGGCAGTAGCCGAGCTGAGCTGAGCTGAGCTGACTCTCTAGCATTGTGCCGAGCATTGATAGCGAACGATGATTTGCATAGAAAGGAAACGAACAATTTGTATTTAAGTTGTTATTTTATATTATTTCATGCGAACATTCTATTCAGCCATTGTTTCAATCGGCGCACTTGTCCGACAAGAAGGCGAGACGGAGACCGCGCGCGATGTGTGAAATCGACAAACCGCTTCGCACCTAATATTTGCGCTCGCGCACGCTCCGTGGTGGTCTATTCAACAATATTCCATTCAAATGCGCCACAACTACAAATCACAATCGTAAATAAACGTCCGATGCGAAAAAGAAACTCTTTTCTATCAATTAACACTAACGATTTCATTCCGAATAATCGCCAACTCTTCAGAATGTTACATTGAAACCGGAAAATTACTATTTTAAATGAATACAATTTCAAATATTGTCATTCTTCAATTCTCAATTTAGTATGCTATAAGAAAGGTGTTATACTCGAAATGTTCATTTTGCTGCATAGTGACAGTCCTTGTAAATATAATAAATGAAAGCCCATGTTAAAATAAATTGAAATATTAATTGAACTAGCACACGTACTCTAAGTGAACATAAAATCGTACCGTTATAAAATATAATTTTCGATATTTTCACGCATATTGCGATTGAATGCAATAAAACGCAAATTGCGGTTGAGCGTCATGTAATGAGTGCGTCGTTGCGCGCATTAAATCCAATTAATAATTTGATTTATTGCATTTTATTAATTTTAAAACTATTAAAAAGCGCATGCAATCCGCGATTCGATTGCAGCTCGAATTGAATAAATATAGAGCTGTGCCGTCGATGCAATCGAATTTAAAATATTTGGTCACAATCCGCACACCGAAATTTATTATTTATATTGCCAATCTATATTATATATGTATGTATGCGAGTCGATGATATATCGTGAGTGGATTTGTGCAGATTGTTTTTATTCGAATCGCTGCCATTTATATCCAAAGTGCGCTTAAACTATATAGTTTTAATATGCTATACACCACTACGAAATATGCGCACTTTTATAAAACTTTTTTAATACACCGAATGATCAAATATTTTTGTAAGTAAAATAAATATTTAACTCACCAATTCGTCCTTGGATCGTTTATATAGCGAACACCAAAATCCTGTACCAAAAGAATAGAATAATTACACAAAAGTTAACATTTGTTCATAAATTAATATAAAAATAATTATTATCTGAAAATCATTTCAGCTATCTCAATACTTAAAATACATTTATTTCAGTTTTCAACTTTACTCTAACAATTTAAAAGCCCATTAACTTTATTATTGTACGACTCATTGCTTAATGTTGCAAACACCATGTAAAGACATATCTATATCGAGAGATATTGGAAATAAATGCGCATATAGTATAGCATTTGATTTTTGCTGTAATAGCCAATTGCAAATAAAAAAATTGTGTGCATAAAATATATACGATATCATAGTAAATCCGTGCAATACAAAAGCATTCGAATGCAGCGTTTGTGGGCGAGCGGGGCATTTTTAATTAATGCCCGTGCATTTTTATTTTTAATGCGGCAGCAGCGCCGATAACATAAATTTAGATATAAAATTGGAGGTGTTTTCCATGCGAAAAAAACGCGTTTCGGTCACTCGCCGTATAAAAGTGATCGGCGTTAGTGCAGCGCCATCGTCGCAATAAAAAAATTCAATTAAAAGTTAAGCATTAAATCTTTTCATTCTTATAAATATCCCGGCTCTTCATATGAGAAAATACGTTTTTATGGAATCGATGCGTGCTCATAAAGCGTTCAATGATTTTACGATTTATGCAATTTCATTTAAATTATTGCTCTTTTATTATTTTGTGTAATATTTTTCCCGTATTACTCGCCAGGTAAAATTAAATTTCAACCATTCTCATTTGCATCCAACAGCGCCCTCACATTTTGACGTTAAAACCAAAATCGCAGATCTCGTATCTACTTGCATGTAGTCGCTATAACTGAAGAAATATTAATACAATGCACTGTAATTAATAAATCACCAACCCCTCTTTAAGATGATCATTTGCATTGAGAAACGCAAACGCTAATGCAAATGCAAAGGAGGAAGGCAAACGGCTTCGAAATGCGCCTCAGTTATAATAAATGCAATAATAGCAAAGCGTGGTGTGCGTATCGCAAGCCGCAAATACTCGAACATATCTCTCCAAAGTGGAGCGCCGAACGTGTTCTGGTTAATTTATTTCGGATAAATACTATATAAGCTTTAATTATAGTTGCAACGAGAATTATAATTACAGCAAGATTTGTGGCTATAGGAAATGTGGTAACATTAATAATGATGAGAAACACTGCCGCTCTGCGTCCGAGCGAGTGCAATACAATTGTTTTAATAGTTTAGTTTATATGTAATCCAATTGAACGCATCAAGGAATTACTTCTCTCGTTTGAGATGCATTTCACCTTAACGAGCAGTTGGTAGTCGAGGTGAAATGCAGCTACCATATTTTATTGTTATAGGGGTGTGTTAAACGCAATTTATCATCGAAAATATCTTTAAAATGCGCTCGTAGACAGACTTGCCACGAAGAAGGTGAAGCCAAAAGGTAGCAAGCGTATAAGTTGCTACAAGAAAACGAGCGAAAGAATGAGACGAAGAGACGTGTATAAGTTGAGTATAAATTATGCCTAAGCAGACAAAGAACCTCCAAGTAGTGCTTCTTTTTCAATATAATTGTTATAGTTTAGCGTTGTACGATTCATTAATCTTGACTTGGGCGTATTGCAAGACAACTGTAATTAATTGAAATACACGAAGACGACCAGAGACTGCATTGCACTACGTAGATATCCATAATACAGATTTATATACAGTATTTGCTCCGAATAAATGTATTTCAAATATAATAAAAGTTCCACCGGGAATAAATAAACAACCTCATAAAGTTTAATATTCTCCAATTCTCTGTATAAATATTGCAAGATTATTTCTAGAGGAGAAAATGCAATAAGGAGTTTTGACTGTAGGTATAATTACCATTCGTACATATAGGTATATAAAAGCAAAGAAGAAATGGAATAATTATTTTATATTTATTATTTGGCATTATTATTAAATGCTAAGTTGGTGAGACCGAAACGCGAACTAAAACAAGGGTCAATTAAGTCGTCAAATCGCATTTGGACGACGGATTATTTATCGTTGATAATTATAGAAGTAGAAAAGGAAACAAGCTGCGGCTAAAGTTTTTATTTCGTGCAATTATTATGCGCCGTATAAGCAAAGCGATTGCGAAAAATCCTTCTCTCGCACGGCGCTGCGCTGCTCTATTCGTCATTAAGTTTCGCATAAGCGTATAATTGGCGAAGATTTATGCAATTGCTAATTTGCAAATTTCAGGTTGCACAATGCGCACAACAATAACAAAACAGCAACAAAATCGCAATCACAGCCAATTTGTCTTCATTGCAATGCGTACTTGTTGTTATTAGAATAAGTAAAAATCCGCAGATTGAATTCGTGCCGCCTTGTTATTCCTGATTAAGTCGTTAAACGTCTAATATCTTCATTTATTTCCTAACGAAATTTTAACTAATTAAAAATAAAATTATTCTCAAGCATTTTCTCACAGTTATTCATTCATTCGGCAGCTGAAATCAAATCTTGGGCTTTTTGAGTGTTGAACACGCATTATTATTAGTTGTGGGTCTGTATTATTTGCAAACGTAAACAAGTAGCAAATATGTAAATGTTGAGTCGATCGTGTCGTTAGCAGTAGCCAAAGATAATAACGCAAGATTACAGCATGGCTGAAATTGCAGAGCGTCGGTTGGGGCGCGCTGAGAAACAACAACGTAATAATTTAATAAATCTAAATGCTCGTTGGTGGCTCGTCAAGCGACGGCGGCGGCGCTGCGTGATTATTGCTTTCGGCGGGAGAATGCACAAACGTGCGCCGCCGATGTGCCTGATGATGGTCGTCTGCCACGTGAAAATGTGCCCGCCATTCTTCGTCCTCGTCTTCATTCGTCATCGAACGTTTCGGTTTTGCGTAAAGAGGGAGATTACTCGCTCGGCTGATGGCCATCGACGATGCATTTATATGCACTAATAATGCAGATTCGCGCTGCGTTCGAATGCAGATTGATAATTGACACGAAACCATTGCAAAAACGCACATGAAATTCGAATTTCTCTTTTTCAAATGACCACAAATCATGAAAATTACAATATTTTCCAGAAAGATTTCATAAAAAAATATTAGCCACGACTGTCCGTGGAATTTCCTATATTTGAAGTTGAGAATTACGAAAAACCCCTGTAAAAGAAATTCAATACTGATAGACCTATTTATTTGAACAAATTTCACAGTAAATTATTTATTGAAATGCGGTTGTTATTTTACTAGTGGTTAGCGTAGAGAAAACGCAGTCTAATTACGAATAAACATAAATGAATAATCCAGTAATATTGATTCGCATGTTGCGGTTGGATTCAATTACCTGAATTATTACATAATATTGATATTCATTTGAATATCAACAAATGTAGTTACATCCGAGTTCTCCCTCTGTCCGGGCGTATTACGCACGAGTCGAAGCCTAATTATTCATTGCGAACGATTCGAAATGTTAATATTAAATATGTGTGTTTGTTGTTATTGCGCGCGCGAGCGATGCAAACAAATGCCATAAATGTTGAATATAATAATAATACCCACCACCGCCGTGCATGTTCGCGGCGTCGCAACGCGTCGATGGTGGCGGTGGGCATGTCATATAGTAAATAATAAATTAAATCCAATTGTGGAATTAAATCTCGTCGCATATTGTTAGTCGCTCTGGACGCAATCAGCACATACGTACCTGCGTTTCCGTGCGCGCGCTGCGACGAGTAATAATATTTCAATTGTACATTGACACTTTTCGAATCCATTTTCGCATTGCGTAAGTGCGCTTAGTGCATGTGCGCGCAAAACGAATTTAAGTCACTTGACGGCATAAATCTCGTCATCCGAATGCGATGTGGGAATGGGAGAAACGAGAAAAAATCTATATACGAAAAATGAATTTTGTTCAGACGAGGACAGAGAATACGAAATAGACGAAAAACGCACACGTGAGGGGAAAATATCGCAATTTTTGATTTAATCCGATTACATTTTCATGTTCGACGATTTCATCTCGTTTTTGGATTGCGTCCTAATAATTTCAATTTTCACGCAGTTAACAAGAAATTCTTAATTAATTGTAAAAATGTAATCACTCATATGGAAGTAATAAAATGTCATGTAAAATGAACAGATAGTATTTTCGCAAACCAAGCAGTTGTAAATTTCTCCCAATGATTTCTGGGCATTAAATAATCCGAAGGGAAAATCTAAAACTAGATGATTATTTTTAGCATCTAGCAAACGCGATACGGAATTGAAATAATTCGAAGCGAATTGGAAAATTTGATGACATTTGATGGATGCGCTGAAGGCATTTAAGGCGAATTGTGATTTATTAAAACATAACAAGTTGCAAAATGCAGATAAAAGGAAATGAGCGCTGTTCCGTTTTGTAATTACTAATTACGCATCGCGCATTCGTATTATACATTTGCGCATTATACATATGCGGCGCACATCAATTGCCAATCTTTGCATATTAACCAAGCCGAAATAGAATTTTCAGTGCAATGCAAATTTGCAGCAGAACGCTCCGCGCCGCACATGTAACCGACCAAATGCATCTGTAGAATATTCATTCAGATCAATTGATTTCGAATTATTGTGGTGTCAAATGCTCCACACTTCATCAATAACCAATCTGCATGGCTTTTAAGCGGAGGAAGTATTCTATAATGTTTAAATAAATACAAATGCATAAGCGACGATCCATTCATTATCGCTCTCCGCCCTCTTTATCACTCAAAGAAATTATCGCATAAAGCACTTGGCAATTTTTTGCAAGCAGAATCCATCATTTAAAGTCTAATTAAATCCATCACGTAAATGAACAATACTTTCAACTTTTACTTAACGCGTCACCCGTGCGGTGTATTGACAGTTTGGAAAATGACATTTTCACTTATATCAATATCACGCCGATTTCCCATTTTTCCAATGATCTTTCCAACCGAATCATAAATCGATTTAAAACGCAACTAAGAGCTTTTGACACTTCACAAAAAGTCGTCGCATATGTAATTTGCGCTCCACCCTTCGTTCACATGTGCGCGCACGGTGGCGAACGCTTATCAATGTGGAGAGATAATAAAGTAATATTGTGCGCACCCGCCAAGGGGATGGCGGAGGTGGTGGCAATGCCTCTTTACTGATGATGATGATCATGACGGCATGTGTGCATGTGCGCACGCTCTACGCGTTCGTCCATTGGCGATTACATTTACTCATTACTTTTTTATTGACGATAATTTGACGTCCGGGAATTTATTTACGAAATGCATTTTTTTCGCAGCCGACCGAAGTGTTTTTGCGTGTGCTGCTGCCACTGCCACCGCCAACATTCTGATGCATATTCCCTTGCTTCCACATACCGCCGGCATCGTGCAATTTCATTCGATCACTTTTAATTTATTCAAGAATTTTGTAATAAATGCAGATAGTGTGTGTATTTAGAAACCAAGATCAATGAGTTTATTTTCAACTTTATCTTTTCCTTTTCTAATTATTATTGCAGGGGGAAAACGAAAACACGAAGAGCGGAGAACGTACTTGATAAAAGCGCATTTAAAAATGCAGGATTTCAATTTGAAGCGATTTCTTTGCGGGACACCGCCAATGGCAAATAAAGATATTTGAATAATTCAAAAGGAGAAGCGAAACGACGAAGCGAATCATTAGAAACCGCACTCGGCGGCGGCGGTGGAGAGGGCGGCAGGAAGACGCAATAGAGCGGCTTGAAAATATTGCTTACATATTTAAAAACATCATCAAACGTGCAGCGTCTAATAAAACATGTTATTACGCGAATAACGGGCGATGAAGACGAAGAAGAGGAAAAAAGCAAACGCTCGCTTTTCATCCACTGCAGCGGCAGGACGCGAATTTCAATCTAGTCGGCGCGTCGGTCATATTTCGCATTCGTTTGTATATTCTTTTAGTATGCGCTACAATAAGAATTTATAATAAAAGCGCGAGCAGTTGAAGAGAAAGATTAACAATTGCATGCTCGTGCACGACGGGCGAACGAGAAGAGCAAATACAAGACAAGTGGATAATTTCTTTGGCAAATGCTGTGCATCCGTTTTAATAAATAAAAAAACATCATCCGAGTTGCCAAGAGTTAAGAACTCGGCTTGAGAATGAGAGTCAAAAGAAACGGATACTTCCTCACGAGAAAATGTAGTGCGGCTCCTCCAAAAAGGTGATGAATATTGTACACGTTTCGTTTATTTGTCAGAGAATAATTTAAATAAAATTAAGTAAGATAGGAAATGCACGAATAAAGAATAAACTTGGTCATTCCTTAAAAAGCAGAAGAAGATGAAAACAAGTCCATACCCAATATGGATTTTATTTATTTTAAATCATAGCTGGATTAAATCCGCAGTGAATATTTGCTCATACAATGAAATGTTGTGCATAATCATGTCATTTGTCCATTGCACAAATATTTAAATAAAATTGAACGGAAATATTATTATGAAGTGACATTTTGCATGAATATATAATTAAAAGTGTGCAAAATGAAATTAATTTTTAATTCAGCATTTATGTCAAATGTGTAAAACACATCCATTCGGTGGGCAAATTGCATTAGAGGGCGAAACGTGAAATATTAATGTAAAAAGCATTAATCAATGTGCAAATATAAAATCGACGCGCGAGCTGCGAGCGGCGAGAGATTCATGAATTCGGAATGAAATCAGGCGCGCGCGCGCACGCGTTCGGCTCGCTCGCACATAATTATATAAAATCAAATTCAATATTAATAAATAATACGCATCAATCAACATGAATAATTAGTTACGTTTGTCATGTCGCCGCAATGCTCGTGAAACATTAAGCACATTCAACCGCCCAGCGCGGCGACGCGACGTTCCTCTACTCGCTGCGGCAGCAATACGAAATGCGAAAGCGCACCAGCAGCACTGCGATTGTTATTTGCACTGCGCGATCCGTTCATGCATTAATATTTAAATAAATATCAAATATTATGTTGTAATTCGCGTAATTGAATCACGCCGCAAATTGCAAATCAATATAATTAAATAATCTCGATGCGCCCGGCGTCGGATGTAAATTGTATTTGTTGCTAGCGGCGTCGCGTCGTGTTGCTACAAATTCTGTTTGTTGAACGTGTTCTACTGGCCTTTGCACTTTAATAAATAATTATTCCAATCACCAATGTTTATTACTAAACTAATATTCAATTAATATCATGTTTTATTGAATTTCATACCAACTACCTAACTATGACGGCTTTAATTAATTTCTATCGCTACTAATTTTACTAATAAATAAATCAATAAATAAATAATTATTAATCACTGCGTCAAAATATTAAATATCCTGCACTTACTGAAGAATAAATAATAATTACGCATACGACGAAAAAGTAGCTATAAAGAAGAAATTGATGTACAATCAAAGAAAGCAATGGAAATATAATTGTGATGGGTACGTAGCGATAAGAAAAAATTAAAAAATAGTAGGTACGCCGGTAGGTGCTTGATATAAATTCGTTCGCAGGCAAATTACACATTGTATTATTGGGTACGCGCCACTCGTACGAAATAGACGGGATGTATAAATGTATATAAAATAATATGCAATGGGCAAAACGAATGGCGAATGCGTTGCGCAGATTGATATCTTGGTGAAATATCACCGGCAAAGTGTATGATTAGCGCGCTGGCTACTGTCGTGCGCGGCGAACGTAATCGAACGGTGATAAGACCATTGACGGTAATTACGGGTGCACACCCGGAGGGCGCTTCTTCGACTTGCCGAGTGGCGGCGCACGGTAGCCGACTAATTACGCACATATGCGGCATTCTTCGTAGATGATGATCGTCCAGCTTTTTTGCGGCTGCTGCACCCCGATTATTATTAGCCAAGTTATTGCGTATAATATTTGCATTTCGTCGATTACAGTCGCGGAGCGCGCTGGCTGCAGCAAGTCGTTCAATAATTGATACGCGCGCAAATTCATCACAAGAGGGGCAAAATGAAACATGCACGCACACGATCGCACGCGCAAATGAAACAGGATGGACACACGAGGACGAGTGTGTGCGTGTATGTCCTCGAACAATAAAAAATATAACAGGACTGCTCCTGTGCGCACAAAAAAGGAGCGCGCAATACGCGAAAAAATATTAACGTTCCAACATGCCGTAATCGCGCAATTGCAATTTGAATTTATTTTCCAAATCCAATGTTTTTGTTTCTCATTTCGCCGAAGCGAATGTATCAGCGTATATCATCCGATATTGAGATATCTGGATAATAGATTAAACTACCTACTCGTGCCCGTTCGTCCTGTGCTGTGTTTTTAAGGATTTTTATTTTATCTCGTTCCTTATTGATTTTCGCAAATGAATGCTGACCGAAAATATTTACTTTTAAAAATATTCATCCATTGCTCCGACGAGTGACGCATTTGCATTGATCATTAAAGTTAATGTCAAAAATGCGCCGGTCTTTGTACTTTAATAATTAATTATTTCTATCATGAATGCTTATTACTAACAAATGTTCAATTACTATCATGTTTTATTGAATTGCCAGGAAATTGCTCAACAGGTTTCATTATTTAATCACGAAATAAATTAATAATACATAAAATGTAATACGTACATGCATTTCTGATAAACGCTATAATAAATTGTAATACATTGTATTTTGCATTAAAACGCGAGAAAACTTTTAATTTTTAATAACAAATTTCCACAAGATTGTCAAACACAAAGTTTATTTCGAGTACTTATGGAAAATGTACAAGTAATATTTAAAAATAATATTTTGTGAATGAATGTTCATTATGAAATACAAAGAAAACACGCTTTTTTCCGAAATTATTTTTCTAACAATCGGACTTGAAACGACGACGACAAAAAATATAAAAAATGTCAGCAATCAGTCGGGCTGTAAGTCAGCAATCAAAATGCAAATATCGAATGTTATTCCAGTTACACATTGAAAAGCATAGAAAACACACACGCATTCACACACCCTTGCGCACCCTTATGAAAAAAGCGCAGCGCTGAACGAATAAGCATTGGATTCATGCGAATGTTGTTGTTACGCCCGGCGAATAACAACATCGGGCCTCGTTGCAAACATAATTTTTTGCCAATTGCAGGCCATGCCGCACACGCGAACAAATTAGCCGGCAGGGGGGCGGCGGAAGGACTATTAAATTAATTAATATGTGCACGCGCGCTGCGTGGGCAGTCGAAGCGGACGATTGTTGACAAAAAAAAGTATAAATATAAAATACGCGCATATTTATATGACAATTGCAATCGGCGAACGGTGAATGAATTGGCTCGTTACGCATTTTTGCTCCAGTGGCGAATATGTTTTCTGCATTTTGTTTTAAACATTTGCATCACAAACACAGCATCCACCTCTTCCGCGCGCTTTGCGAATGTGAGCGCGGCGGACAATTATTCACGAATTAATTTTCGAACACAGTGTTTATATACGAATGCCTTTTTAGTTTTATATTCGGCGCACGGTCGCAATAAAATTTGTCCGCGCGCGCACTGCACAATTTTTGCATTTTTCATGGGCCGTTTAATTGCCGCCAAACATATTTTTTGTTCCGCATTTATTATTTATTCAAGCCGCAAATTGTCGGACGCGATTAACGCGATGTCACACGCATCAACAATATGCGCTATCGGATATTGTATATCATCGAATATAAAATCAAAATTGCCGCCACTCTATATTGCAATTAACATCATTGCCGTCACCCTAACAGACTAGTGATTGTCAGATATGCAAAAATTATTCAATTACTTCATCACTGTTTCACAAGTAATTTTTAATCCTTGCGTTAATAACTGATTAACCTATCACACTTTCTATTTTCTAAAATTAAACCGAGAATATAAAAGTAATTCGAAAGCTCACCAGTAACTCCAAAATGAAGCCTTACTTGGGAAATGATACGAATATACCTGTAACAATAAAAAAAGAAAATTCAAAAATTTCAATTTAATGAATAAAAATCCCGTTTCCTCCATCTCCCCCTTAAACCACTATTGCTTTTGCTTTACATGCATGAAATCAATAATGAAATGATATTCGCCTAGCATCGCAAAAAAAATCGCACACAACTATGCATCCTGCACGGGGAGAAAAAGTGTAATCGAAATATCCACTCACGAATTTCGTTCGGTGCGTTCCGTTTCGCGGCATCGCGCATGTAGAAAATTGCGAAACGAACGGGTAAAAAAGCCAGCCGCCACCGCCCGTCGAATTGCGAAACGCATCGACGGCGGCGAAATAGTAATAATCATAATCATAATAAAAACAGGCCGCTGCCAAGCTGCGGAAAAACTAGCGCGGCAACAACTTGGAAAAGTATATAGCATGTGCATCAATTAACTGCATTTCCTCTAATAAAATTTTTAATTAAACAAAAACGTAAAAGTAATAAAACTTTCAGGTAGGCGAAAATGCACCCCAAGTGCTTGCAGTGCTGGCGCACTCGCGAGCGTCCAGACCGGCGTCGCAATAACATCAAATTAAAAAATAATTAAATAATTAAAGTTCGCTGGCAAACTTTTATAATATATAATTAAAATCAAGTTCGCTGAGCGCGCGCACACTTACCAGATACAAGCTGGCGATAGATGGGGAGAAAGAAACGCGCTCGGCGCGCAGATTTATATGTAATAATTACGCGATATGAATTCAGTTCCAAGTTTTTAATTAATCGTAATTATGTATAAAAAAATTGCGCATCTATTTCCATCGCGGATTCGAGCTCAACGTGCGCAAGTGGAATTTTTCATTTCGTTCGTTTTTATGAGTTTCCAAAGTTTTTTGCGTTATGAAAAAACTTTTTACTGTTTGTTTCGCTTATTTGTAAAATATAATAACTTAATTACGAACCAACAATACGCGTGTTAATTTATCATAAATTCTTAGTTGGTTGGCAAGCACCTATATCGCATACTCTAATGTCTTCATTTAAGTGCATATGATGCATGCATGCATGCAGCTAATGCATACGTACACATAACGATCTCCTCGCCGGGTAATTAATTAAAAACCGAGAAGCAAATATCTTATATAAGTTAATTAATTGAACGCATGCCGCTGACATTTATATCATGCGTTTCGTGAGTTGAGTTACGACAATATGTGGATTTGCATTCCACTGCAAAGCCACTCGGCGCCCATATGAGGCTCACATGACTGACGCGCACAGCACAACATCAACGTTTTTTCCGCGTGCGCCAAGATTATTGTTGATTCTGAGACAAATGCATTCGGCGCATATGCGCAAATGAGGAAATTGCATAATTGTCCTGCGTAAGCCGCAAAGCTAAAAGGGCACTTTGTGCCCAAAGCTAAAGTGAAGCACTTTTCTATCGTTTAAATATTACGCCGGATGCACTCGTCGAGTGGACTATTGTGCCTATACTCACCATTATCAATTAGGCGACTCTAGAGAGGCTGAGTACTAATTGCAATTATGGTTTTTCACTTTGTTGATTGAACTTAATTTCCTTCATTCATTGCCAAATAAGTCATTTTGGAAAGGAAACGTGATTTGTTTGACGCATGTACGATGTGACGTGGAATTGAATTATTAAGAGAAGAAATTATACTTTAAAACAAGTCAAGTTATTGATGATTATTTAATCGTGTGAATTAACATACACTCTCTAGCCACATCTTATAAGAATGTGAATAAAGTCCGAGTGAGTTATGAGATTAATTTCATATTGAAAGCTATTTAAAACTGGTTATAGGTACATACATAATAGGAATAATCACATTTATATTTTATACGCGTCTTCGATATTCTGTCCGCAACTACATAGTTAGTCGTATATAGAAGCGATATTAAAAAGCATAAAAAGAATATCCTTACGGTCATTAAACCATTATCTTAAATTATATTAAACCATTTCGTCCATGAATAATGCACACGTCAATTCATCGCATCATGACAACTTTCAATACGTTTCAAATTTATTTGTCAATAAGTGTATACCTATTATTTTCTATTACCTATATTACTTAGTTAATAATAAAT
>JARJDV010007237.1:0-10115 GCA_030264675.1 Anaulacaspis nigra | reverse complement strand
TATAACCATGTAATATATTTTAGTACAAGGATGATCCAGAGAAATATGTTGACTTAAAAAAGAAACAAACTGAATATGAACATAAAAGGAATCAATTAGTCAGCTTTTATGAATCTGTGAAGCATGCACAACAAGTCACTGTTGATGAAATTCCCTTGCCACAATTACCTCAGCAAGTTGGGGCTGCACCAGCTGCTCCAATTCCCTTACCAACTGAAATTAAAAAGCCTGAACATACAATTTATTCAATTGCAACTGCCCTCAAACTACAAGCTCTTGGTCAACCAATCATGGAATCACCTGGTTGTCCTCCAGGACCACCTCCAGATATAGACAGTGATGGAGAAGTGATAGAATTGGGTTCAGAAGTCAGTGATACAATTCTGAATGAGGACAAGCAAGAAGATAGTGACAAAGTAACTGATGAAGGACAAAAACCCACATCTTTGCAACAGAAGATGGTTGTAATATCTGGACAAAATGTTGATGATTTTATGAAAGAAATGGAGCAAGTGACACAGAAAAAGGCTGAAGAAGCAAGCAATATTGAGGCAACAAACAATGCAGCCAGTAAAGCTGTAATTGAAGATATAATACCAAAAGCAATAACAACTCCTGCCGCATCAGTGTTTACGTTAAGGGTGCCTCCAGGACCGCCACCAGGTAAACCATTGATGCCGCCAGGTCCTCCGCCAGGTTTACCACCGCCAAGAATGCCTTTACGAATGGCACCACCGCGTTTACTAAGACTTCCAGGCCCTCCACCGAATCTAACTCATAGCGGACTCATTCCAAACCCGAATGTGTTTGCGGCTGGGCCACAGCTAGTTCATAGAAGCGATATACCAATGGTAAAACAGGGTGCCACGATTACAGCGAAACCGCAAATTCGTAATTTGAGTGCGGATGTTACCCGATTTGTACCTTCAACGTTGCGTGTTAAACGCGAAGATAAAAAACCAATGCCATCAAGGCGAGCATTACTGAATGAAGTTAAGCAAAAAGAATTAATGTTGAGGCATGCTCATCCAAGTGGGCATGCAACAAAGGATGATGCTTATATGCAATTTATGAAAGAAATGCAAGGTTTATTGTAACATAGATTAAATATTTGATGTATGAAGTGTATGCTAATTATAATAATTTTAAGTACAAGAGATTATCATATTCCCCTTGTCCCTTTTTAAAGTATGAAAAAAATATATTCAAAGTTTTGTTTGTATTCAAACAACAGAGCATGTTATTAAAACCTTTAGAATTTGGCGCCCCCTGCGAGAGGCCAATGCAACCGCATCTCAAGTAACATTGGTCCTTCTCCGCGTTCTCATGGTTCTCATCAGTTAGGTTATAAAGAAGCATGCGTTGAGGTCGTGCGATTTGGTTTTTCAGTTTTTGTGACAAAAACAAAGTGATTCTTCACAACCATGGCGCTAAGTACAAAGGATGATACAAACATACCAGTAACCCGAGAGCTGTTACTTCTCTTCGAAAATGAACAGAATGTTAACGAGGTAAAGTTGCCTTTTGAACTTGATGTGTGTCAGAAACAGTATTGGATGTTTCTTAATGCTGTAACATTCCAAGACGATGAATTGAAAATAGTTTTTCGGGAGCTTTCCGAGAATGAGTTGGTTGAGTGGTTCCACTTTGGAATATCCTGTTTAGCAACATTTGTTCAGATGAATTTTACTGGCCCACCAGTTGAAGAAAGCACTGAGAAATTCCTTCATGAAATGGTAAATGATGAAGTTTGCAAATCCATGCTGGCTGTAAGTAATGAGGATATAAACACAAACACCAAGTTTCCTAGTTTGCTGGTGGCTGCACATGCAATTTTTAAGAATTGTTGTATTGGTTCATTTGCAACAACATGGTGGTTTTGGCGCACATTGATAATACATCAGAAAATTTTTGATGAATTAAGTCCAACATTACTATCAGTTGCTGAATGCCTCCAAAAAGAATTCAAGGACTTGAATTTACCAAGTAAGATTCAGTTTTGTTATAAATGATACAGAAATAACAAAATCCTTGTTATAGGTAATTTATTGGCGCTGTTTGAGTTAGAACAAGCCCAGCTATTCTGTGAATTCAGGAGTATTACTAAGGCTGAAGATCATATTGCAAAAGCTTGTGAAATAATGGGTTTAAAACATGAACTCTTTGGTAAACTTGGAAAACGCACCCGGTATCAAGAAAAAGATATTGCACAACTCACAATGGAAGTCAGCCTTTTGGATAAACCTGATATTGAGCGTCCGGAAGTGAAAGAGTTGAATGTTCCAAAAATTTTATCTTTAAACGATGATGTTCGGTTGGACAATGTCCAGTTCAGCAACGACTGTAAAGAAATGCGTTTTCCTGATTTGGAACAACGCATTCTACTAATGCTAGCACACCACATGATGATTTCAAAGCCATTAGATGATTTGTTTTACGAAGAAATACGACCATTTATTGATATCATTCTTAGTCAGAAGAATACATGGGCAGTACGAACGGCAACATTATTGATGAGATGCAAATTGGAGGCAAAACATAATCGCACCATTGAACGATCCTTGATGCAGTGCGAAGAATTGATTAACGCCTTCCAGAAACCAGACCCTCATCCATTAAACAGAATTTCAGGGGCATTTAGTACATATTTAACACCAATTTGGAAAAGTAAGGAGCAATACGGTGATCTGATGTTGAATCTAGGACTGATAAAGGACGCACTTGATCAATACACTTCCTTGCAACTGTGGGAAGAAGTTATTGTATGCTACACAATTTTGAAACTGCGGCACAAGGCCGCTGAGATAATCAAACAACAGCTTGAAATCAAACCAACCGTTAAACTCTGGTGCTTACTAGGTACATAACTTTCAATTAATAAGTTATTTTTATGAAGTAATTCTATACTAACAGATTCTTTTTGATTTAACAGGGGATGCAACTGACGACGTTAGATGTTATGAGAAAGCATGGGACTTATCAAAACGACGCTCACACAGGGTACAACGTCATTGGGGTCATCACTTTTTCATGCGTAAGCAATACGCTGAATGTATACCACACTTTGAAAAGTCTGTTAGTATTAACCCCCTACAAGCGGTCGTCTGGTTACGACTTGGTTTCGCTGCATTAGAAACGCAAAACTGGCAAATTGCAGCGACTGCATACAGACGTTACACGACTCTTGAGCCAAACGGCTTTGAAGCCTGGAACAATTTAGCACAAGCATATCTGAAACTCGGTAATAAACAAAACGCACATCGAGCGTTGAAGGACGCGCTTCGTTGCAATTTTGAGAATTGGAAGATCTGGGAAAACTTTCTGATTGTGAGCGCAAATATTATGAGCTGGCAAGATGTAGTGCGGTCCTACCATCAACTATTAGATCTTAAGGAGAAATATTTGAGTGTTGAAACACTTCGATTGTTAGTGTTTGGAGTTCTTGAACAACCAGATAATGCTGCTGAGATAAAACAAGTCCAAGAGCTTTTAGGACGTGTCACATCCATTTTTCCAAATGAGGGAGGCGTTTGGGAATTATACTCCAAACTTGCACCCGTACCAATGCTGGAAGTTCAACGTCTACAACGGGCCTACCGATGTTACGCGCAAGGTTCCTGGTCAAAGGATCCGAAAACATGTGTGAAAGTACTGCAAATATGTCTACGATTGGGTGATATTGTTGTAGGCGAGAATGAAGGGTTCGAGACAATTATTAACTCTGTACGGTTAAATCTCAGTTCGGCAATATCAGCAGTAAAGAAACTGAATTACGAAGAAACGGTGGCCCTGTTCCAGGAGGTCACAACAGCCTTGGCGAAGGTTATCGAAAAATCCAAAAATGTTAATTAATTATATTTGTATGAAACCATTAATTACTTGTTCATATAATATATATATCTTAAGATTATTATGGTGTGACTCTTTTTGGGTCGCGTGGGAACATCGATGTTTTACGAATATTATCCAAACCTAGATATAACATAACAACACGTTCCAACCCGATACCGCCACCTGCATGAGGTGGGCAACCGTACTTAAACGCATCGATGTATGCTGCAATTTTACTCAAATCGATTCCGTGGTGCTTTGCTCTTTCGCTCAAAAACACAGGATCATGAATACGTTGAGCCCCACTAAGTATCTCTTCGCCGCGCATGAACATATCGTAAGAGTTCGAACTAATTGAACTGTTTGGATCCGGCATAGTGTAAAACGGACGTACAGCTAATGGATACTTATCCAAGATGTAAAAATCTGTGTCGTATTTAGCTTTGATTAAACGCCCTAAGAGTTTCTCCGCGGGTGTACTTAAATCGTCTTCAGGACCTACTTCTACGCCTGCCTCTTTTAAAAGTTTACGACCGTCATCAAAATTCAAAACCAACGGAGGATCTAAGAATGTAAAAGGCTCAACCGAATATTGCTGGCCGACAATACCTATTTCAGTAGCAAAATGATCACGTAATCCCTTGAATATTTCGGTGAACATATTACCGATAGTCAACATCACTTCGTGATAATGATATTGAAATGCCATTTCTAAATCAAGTCCTGTGAATTCGGTCAAATGCCGATGCGTATTCGAATCCTCGGCACGGAAAACAGCACCAACCGTAAAAACTTTCTCGAAATCCCCTGCAATCGCCATTTGTTTGTACAACTGTGGGCTTTGTGCCAGGTACGCTGAACTTTTAAAATAGCTAACGGTGAACACATTAGCACCGCCTTCGGAAGCAGCACTGATAATTTTAGGTGTATGGATTTCAGTAAAGCCCTTGGCTGTTAAATTATCGCGGAATAACTTACATACGCCGGCTTCTAATCGGAAAATTGCTTGATTGGCTGGTGTGCGTAAATCCAAAATACGATTGTCCAACCGAGTGTCTTGGTTTACACGAATATTAAGTCCGTCATCCTGTAGCAAAGCAAAACACACAACAACTAAATTTCCATATTCAGAATTTAAAATATATCTTTACCTCTGTAGTCTCTGGACGACTCGCGTCTTCAATTTGTAGTGGCAGTTGAGGAGCAGCAATGGAAACAATCCAGATTTGGGATACAAGAAGTTCCACATCACTCTGTGTACAACCTGCCACACCACCATTAACAATACAAACACTTGCCTCAACATCAACAATACTCTCTTTGCTAATGCTGTAATCATAAATAAATATTAGTATTTACCCTTCATCTAGCATGATGAGTTGTTCTCACTTGCTGGAGAATTTCACCATAGGCTTTGAAATTGTGTCAGACACATTGATCAAAGCTTGAATGGTGAATTCTTTCTGGCGTAAAACAATGAAGCATTGCTTGCCTCTTGCGCGTACTGTATGAAGCCTTGCCCTCACCCATATTGCATTGCCAGAGAGTGATTTATTAACATCTTTCACATAAACAAATTTCCTCTGGGGCGCATTGATGTCTGAACGGATTAAAGGTAACGTACCATACTTTCCCACAGACACGTCATCTTTTGATATCATACAATTAGTGTAAAATGATTAAGTAAATAAACCGCATTACCTTCTTCAACTACAGCCACAGCATCACCACCTGATGCAGCCTTATGTTCAGCTTTCTTGGCTGCCTTCTCTGCTTTCTTTGCCTCCTTCTTCGCTGCTTTCTTGCTATCACTTTTCACTTCTTTTTCGTCGACCATTATACCAGATAATTGATAAATTAATGCACTACGTGGTCACCACTTTGCACTTATCAAAACCAGACTAAATATAACCTAATCTTTGCAGGAGATAGCTTGCCCGACTATCACATGGCTCATACTTTTATAGGCAACTTAATTAACAAAGACGTATATTAAACCCAGCACACATTGAAAATTCCTTGATAATTCCTATTAAAACCACTTATGGATTTGTAAAAAAATTGCCACACATTTATTGTACAAAAAATTAATTGCTTTATTTATCTGTAAGCAAATTTTAAAATTTCCAATCGAACAAAGATACAAATAAGTTGATATTTACAATAATAAATTTATACATCAGTTATAAAAGTTGCAATATCATAGATATTATAGTTCTTTGAAAAAGAACGTAATTCTTTCTTATCATCGAGTCGTATATAAAAATATTACAAATTTATTATTACACATTAATAATGGCAGTTGATCATGGCCCCTTTGTATGTATTCAGCTTGAATTTGAGATCGAGCAACATAACTCAACAACTTCTAGCTTCGTTTAAAAATAAATTAATTGTATTTCATTCGTGCATGAATGTTTCTTCGCATTTAAAGCCATTTGATACTACGTTTACATTATTTTGTAAAATTAAACATAAATACAAAAAATTCGTACATCTTCCACAATATCAACGTCCTATAATATCACAAAGTTCAAATTATGCCGCGTAGCTATTCTAACGATATTGATTTATGCAATTAATTATTGTATTAACTGAAGGTACCGATTCTCCTCTAGTAATGAGCTTAACGATGAAGTCATGTCGTTAATTATCATATTTGAGCTCGCTGCATCCGCGCATTTCGCAGCTAAGGGATGTGTACTACTAGTTACAGCATCATTTGTTAATTGTTGACCAGCACCCACCCACGATTGGCAATTTTGTACATATTCTAAAGTGCGCTGATATGTATCCTGGCGCATTGCAACTGGTTGAGTTACATTGCTAGCTGGATTTGTCGCACTGCAATGCTGATGATGATTTGCAGCGGGCGACATTTGTGATTGACTAATATCTTTGCATTGAATTTCATTTTGTTTCTTCCCATTCTGACCGCACTGCTGATAATTGTACAAATTTCCTCCGCAATTACATTGGCATGGATGCGTTGCCTGTGGTTGCTGCTGGGGGTGGCGATAACAGTTTTGTTCAAAGTGATTGCATGGTCTTGCCATCTGCGCCTGTTGCGGTTGATTCATATGTTCGTTAGGAGCTGGTGCGGGAGTTGCCATCGCTGGCGAGGCCAACGGTTCGTTCGAAATACAAGTATATGGAGGACTTTGGATGCTGTTGCAGTAGTTGCTTGAAGGTGGACAATTGTAATTTGGGTTGTTGCACATATTGTAACATTGTTGGCTATTACCATTTATACTTTGTGGCACATTGGTTACATAGCTTGCGCTACTCTGAGGTCGACACTGGTAATTTCGGGATTGGCACAAATTATTGTGATTATGCATATTACTTTGCGAACCATCCCAGTTGTAGCAGGGTTGCTGCTGTGGTTGCGGCGGTGGTTGTTGCATATTATAACAATTGTGATTACTAACAGGCATGTTATATAAGGTCTGCGGACAGTGTTGAGGACTTTGCATTTGATGCGCAGGACTCTTCATATGTTGCGAACTAGGAGATATCATTTGAGGATGACAGCGAGACATTGGGGAATGAATCATTTGATTTGTTGGAGCGCTCAGGTTATTTGTAACTGAATGCGGCGAATGTGCAACGTTTGGAGATATAAGCGGGTTTGGAATATTGTAGGCCGAAGACGGTGAAGGCATCATTTGATTAAACGTAGACGCTGGTGATGGTAGCATTTGATTTAAATTTGGTGCTGCTGGTGATGGAAGCATTTGATTTAAGTTCGAAGTCGCCGGTGATGGAAGCATCTGATTTAAGTTCGAAGCCGCCGGAGAAGGTATTACTTGATTGACGCTTGGACCCGGTGATGGCATCATATGATTAGAAACCGGTGACATCAGATTAGAGTTGTAACTGGGAGGAGGATTATTGCCCGGTAATGGATTGAAATCACTTTGTTGAGTGTCCGCTACTTGGTTGAGGTAATGCACCATTTCATCCGGTATTACCAGCTTATTTTCAACCATTTCACCCTCACCGACCTCATCAAGTACGACCGCTTGGTTCGGATGCAAATCTGTACAACTTTTGAGAGGCGAAAGGGTTACTGATGCCGGCCGAGGTGGTGGACTCTTTCGATCTGATATCGTATGACACGGTTCAGACATGCGTCTCGTATCGGTACTATTCGTTGTACTAGAAGATTGTCGAATTGTTGACAAATCGGTTGAAAGCCAGGACTGCTGGAGCGCAGTTTGCTGCAACGACATATTCTGCGTCTGCAAAAATAACACGGTTAATTAACTTTCAATGTTAGTGTACGATTTTGAACATACTTGAAGAACCAAATTGGTATTGCTTGCAGTTCCAACTTGTTTGTTGGGCAATTTTTGCAATTGGCCGGCGAGCAGATGCGACGAAGGCGGTGGTGGTAATGAAGTACCGCCCGTGGTTATGGTAGATAATTGACTGGATCTCCTGGAGCTGCCAGCGGAAATCGGGTCGTAAAACGAGGAGGGACCAGCGCCAGGGCGCATCATACTGGAGCCCTGCGATGCCAAACTGCTTTTTCGACTCATATCAGCGCTCCGCATACTGCCGTAATAAGAGCTAACTGTCGAGCTGCTATCGCGTCGAATTTGCGCTTGAGTGTGCCCACCCATTGGTTGCAGTCTTGAGTGAATGTCAGTCTGACTCTTGGGCTGAGTCTGTACGCCGCCTTCAACTTTCAGATCCGTAATACGCCGATTAAGATCCGTAATACCCAGCGTTTTGCGTTGCGATGATGGTGGTAACGAAGGCATGTTCGAATTGGACATGAGAACATTCGGTTTCGCTTGCAGGCGCGATTTCAGTCTATTTCTTGAAAGTCTATCATGCACGGACACGCCACCGCCACTTCCATTACGCTCGGTGCCAATTTGCACCATTGCGCGGAGAACAATAGGCAAATCATCGATTTCCAAGTCTTCCGCGTCGTACGGCCACGCTGGATCATCAAGAGGTCCAGTTCTTTGTACTTCCGAGGAGAGGTCATCGTTGAAGCCGCCCGCGAGTTGAGTAACACCCAACGGACTACCCTGCTGCTGGTGTCCGGGTGAGTTAACGTCCGACTCGGACTTGATGCTTGGCGAGCTGAGACTCGTCGTTTTATGGCTCTGCATGTCCTCACTGCGGGGTGACGAATCCAGACCTGTTGGACCATCATCGGACCCGCCGTCGATGCCTTTATGCTTCTTATTCGCATAAAATTCAGCACCGTGCACAGTCTTGACATGCTTGCGTAGGGAACTCGGATCTGTATAACGCTTTGTACAACCAGGTGCTTTGCACACATAGGGTTTCTAAATCAATCAACGAAAAACAAGACACAAATTAACATACGATTCATACATTCACCACAGTTAATAATTTAATTACCTCATTACTATGTGTCCTATTTTGATGCTTGGCCCTATCGGAGGCATTGCTGAATGCTTTGGAACACCCAGGATATTCGCACGTGTACGGTTTTTCGCCGGTATGCGAACGCAAATGGGTTTTTAAATTCTCGAGTCGCGAATACGCTTTGACGCATCCCTCAAACGTGCACTTGTGTGGTTTTTCTCCAGTGTGTCTTCGCATATGGACCACGAGCATATATTGCGCCTTGAAAGGTTTCTCCGCGCGCGAACAACCTTCCCATCGACACACGAATGACTTCTTATTCGCGTGTATATGATCATTGTTGATATGCTTAACGAGATCGTCTTGCGTAGGAAACTCGGTACCGCACTCCCGCCAATGGCAATTCGTCTCAATAAAATCGCCGGGCTCGTCTTTCAAGTCTCCCTGATCGGCTTGTCCTTCGGCATTGTTATTCGCACAGGTACCACTCAAGTTCGGCTCTTTTTTGATGCGCGGCCGCCGCAATTGGTTGTCGTCCACATTGATGATCGTCGTGTCCGACTTCTTGCGCATTTGCATCGAGTCCGCTTTATGCGTGGGTGGGTTATTGTTGATCGTCGCCGTTGTCGACGAGGACACGTGCAGGGGATGATGTCCCAGCGAGTACATGGGATGTGGAGCGGTGGGCGCCGGTGGTAGAGGCAGCAAGGAGCCTGCGCTTCGCATAAGATGCGCCTGCAGCTGCTGAAGGTGGACGCTCGGATGCATACTGAGCGCGGGGCTGAGCGCCCCAGCTGATAAATGGCCATAGCTGCCGCTCGCCGAAGACGATCGCGATCCATTGACAATTGACGCTAGCGAATTGGGCGAGAAGCGTATCATCGAATTGATGTCGAACGAGTCCGAGTACGGCGACGAGGACAGCGCCCGTT
>JARJDV010007236.1:0-13629 GCA_030264675.1 Anaulacaspis nigra | reverse complement strand
CGAATTAATTAATTTCTGTAATTCCAAACTAATTGCTGAGCTTATTGTACACACATGCGTGCATGCATGTACGTTTGTATATTAGCTACCTATTTCACGCCGCCACCGCCGTTGCCGCCGCCCAGCTATGCGCGAGTATATGAGTTGGACGTTGAGCAGAAACATATTGTATAGCTTCTTGTAATACGACATGCGTTTTCGAAACGAAACGCTTGCGCTATGATTGGTAACAGTCACGAAAAGTTTAATTAATTTAGGTAATATGCTTGCGGGTGCCGTGCACGGTGGATGTTAAAGTTAAAACTTTTGCACACGTACAGCATTTCACTGTCGTATGGCGTTTGTTCTGAACCGCCAATTCAATGTCATTCCAGTTTCCAACACCTCGTCGTCGAATTTATACATTCAAGATAGCAGACGCTCCTCGCCCGGAGTGCAGCAGGACGAAAATTGCTGCAGATAGCACAAGCAAGCAGGGAATTGCAACGAAAGTGTGGCAATTTCTTGCGGGACAACGCCAAGGTGTTCCGCCTTATATACGGGCGATCCTAATCCTTATCTCTGCTAAACCGTTGAACTAATCACACTTCCTGGCAGAAAAACTGCCGGCTTTACTGCCACGTGCGAGAATTCTTTAAGGATTTAAGCAGTGAGAGAGCAGCCGCCCCTGAAAACGCTGATGACGTCGTCGCTCTCTCTGCGGCGCTCATTAATGAATTATTCATATAATTTGCGCGTCACGCGCCACTTTCGCACACTAGCGTAAGCCATGCGTATCGACCATTTCGCGTTTCATTTCCCATGCGGAAGCCGCGCGCGCGTTATTGCGATATAATGAGTTGTAATAATAAATATTAGAATTTATAATTGCGCGTACCCACGGGAGGCGGGCAAACGTCTCCGCACTCACTTAATAATTCAATTCGCGCGACGCGGAATTTGCTTTTTCGGGTAAATATTTTGCTTGCGCAGCTGCAGTGGCAAAGTGCTTCAAGTTGCGATGCGATGTGTTGACCAAGAGCAGCAGTGCGACATCCGATGACACAATGTCGTCGCACTCGCGTATTTGCCGGCAACATTGTGCTATTCTCGGGAGCAACAAGACGCTGAGAAGTGCGCGTCAGACGAGCGGGAATTCAATATTGTATTACACAAAGGCACATCACAATGTGCGAGACAAACCGTTACAGATTCACGCGGAGAACCCGCCCGAAAGCAAACGAGTATTAAAACTCGCATTTGAGAAATGAACTTTCCTCTCTCGCATTTCACAAAGCAACGAAGCAGCGAAATGCTGATACAAATCTCGGCAAGAGTGAAACATAATTCTGACAGCCAGCTGGCTTCGCAAAGATTTGCAGTTTCCAATAGGAAGATAGCGGAGTGCGAGTAGTGGTGTTATAAAGCGATGTGCACTTGAATCCAGCACATGTCCATGACGGTCGTAACGATAAAACTTTACGTTATTTCACCATGTAGAAGAAGCCTGAGGAGAGTGAATCGCGCACAAATTGTGCATGGAATTAGTCACATCGTACGTGTGATTTGTATGCGTTATTATGCGTAATAATCTGTCGGCTGATTAATCGAATTTTACTGATTGTGCGAACGATTTGCCGCAGTAACGCGCGCACACGCGTTACGTCTCTGGTGCATACATATGCAAATCATGATTGATGCTAAGGCAGCGCGCGTGCCTGCGCCAACTTAGGCGATGATCAATGGTATTATTGCACGCGTAATTCGTAATACCCGTGTCTTAAGCGCATATCAAGAACGTGCACACCAATGCCTTCGAGCCCTGCAATAACGATAAGCTATGACTCGCACACAGAGCCGCGTTCAAGAAACCCAACCACCTCTCATAATAAACTAAGTAGTGCTTCTGCGATACGCTGAATTATTAACACGTTACGCTACTGAAGCAGATGCCCTCGAAATGTTGCTTTAATTGCACTTTCCCAACCGAGATTAATACGTAACTCGTTCATCGATCTAGGCGCACTCAATGGCTGATTATCACAATCGAACACCCTGTGAACTTAGCGCACTCGGAAACAGGAAGCTATAAAATTTCCACGAGGATATGCGTCCTTTACGATCATCACATGTCTCGTTAAACTTTTTCCAATACGCTTTCAGTCAGGATAATTTAAGCCCGAAAATGCATTGACACAGCGTGTCATATTATTTAACTTTTATCCGTGGATGAAATATATTTATTATTTTCTGTGCAAGCAACAAAATGTGAACTTAACCAAGTACGCAACTATATAGAAATATTAAATATGGTACATGTAAGGCAAAAGTCTGAACGTGCAGTAGTTGCAATGTCTCCATCGGAATTGAATTTTATATGAAGCTTTTATAAGTTTTCTGCAAACATTCTGCGACCAATACCGAATGTTTCCTACTATTTCATTTTCTGAATCTGCTAAATATAGAATGGTCCAATATGACATTGCGCAGCTTAGTTTAATAATGACATTGCGAAAAGTTGCCAGCTTTCTTAATGGTTTAATGCAGTCGCATCAAATATTCATCACGCTGGGAGTTAAGTGACGTACAGGACAAATGCATCTGGTCACGTTGTGCTTGCGCTTTTCGTTCGAGTGCATCGAACGGCCGTCGAACCCTTACACAAAGGTGGATAAGGTGCGGCATGCATGCAGTCGGAAGTATGGGGAAACAAAGCAGAAAGACGACACTTGGTTGTAAGTTGGAAAATGAGCAAACAGAGTAAATCTGTAATCTCCAGTGGTGCAGGCTTGCGCGCGTGCGCCACGAGTCAATTTCACGTGCCAACAGCGAAAGCTGTGAAATTTTAATAATATTAGTCGATTTTTACGCGTACGCGAGCCGAACGACTCCGCCCGGTGCCGTCATCAGTCGCTTTCGAATGTCCTTCCTTCGTCTTCAGGCATCGTATATAATTCGAATCAATTTTCCAAGGCGCTGCGCTGCGCCGAATTTAATATACGGCCGAGTTTTACCTACCTACTACTCGCACATCGACTTTCAATGCCCAACGCGAGCGTACAACGAGTTTTCCCCGAGGTCCTGAATAGGACACACGGCTTCATCCCCGCGCTCGTTTAATATGCGAAGTGGTGCAGCAATAATTTTATCACTTTTATCATATTCCCGGACGAAATTCGCTTTATTGACTTACATTTGCTTGTAGCGAAATCATATTTGCACACAAAAATCATCGGGTGAGAATTCAATTACAGAAATGAATGGGATTTGTCTTACCTTGAAAGCCATATGCGAGAAGAATCAGGGGAACAAACCAGAGCAATGTTCTAAAACTGTTACGCGCGCACATTTTATTTCAGTTTTATTCTATTTATTTCCGTTTTATGACAATGTGAAACGCGTCACATAGAATCGACTGTTTTACGTTTATTTGAATAGTTCTTCGACGCGAATGAATTTGCTTTTTGCTCCATACACTCACGCGTGCGCGACGTGCACACTTGACGAAAAATTGAATACGCTCAAGAGCGATCGGAAACTTTCCTTCTTCTTCTTATGCTTCTTCGACGGCGGCGAAAAGTGCCAGCAGCCACTTGTGCGCGCTTATTTGCTGTGGTTAGATTACAGCGTCTATTGATCTTTATTTATACGCGCTTCGTGCACTTAGAACGCGAGTAGTCGGAGGAAGGGCATTTATTTGCGAAAACATCGAGTCGAGTCCTTACAGTTTGCGCGCAATAAGTACGCAATCACTTTTGTCCTTTATGGCCGCATTTGTCCAAGTCTCCTGCCGCAGCTGCAGCGACACTGCAACTGACTGTGCACAACACAAACGCACAACACACGCTCCGCAACAAAAGTTAGCAGCAACTTGGGCTCATTGAAAATCTCCGGCATAAATCACGCAACGTACGAGCAGAAAGAACGAGGACAAGCCGGAAACGTCAGTAACAAGTGGTTTTCGCTTAGCTGTTCGTCTTCGTAGCTGACTTTTTAGCTCACTTTTACGTTAAAGTTTTGTGTTGCTGGAAAAACGTTGATCGTTCAATAAATTTTCCGGGCGTTTAAAGCGACAAGCCTCTCCTGACGTGGCGAATAATTTACGATTGTTTATTCCTGCATGGGTGTTGCGCTCTAATTACAGTTCACTTTGTTGTAATTGTACACAATTACACATGATATTATTAGGTTGTCATGGTTGGTGTACCAGTCGAAATTTCGCATATTGTTTAAACATCCCATACGGGAATAGCGGGAGGGTCGTGTCGTACGAATGGATCAGGAGGAGCAGATCGCGCGCGCGAACTGAAACACTCGGCGGTACGGGCGGCAATGTTGAACCGCCGCCGAAGCACACTGTCGAATGCCGTACGTCGTCTGGCAAACTAAGCGCGAATGCGTTCGCCGCCAACGTTTTATTCCAACTCGACTCGACGTTCGGGGGGCAGCAACAACAGGAGGACGCCGCCGACGCTGACGCATGCTCGCAGCGTGCGCTGCCTTTCGAGAGTCCTTCCGCGGCCGTGCGCGTCCTGTTCTATGTTGCATCCCTGCGGTGCTTCTGTTTCCTACTAGTTTTCTCTCATTCTTCGTTCGCGTTCGTCTTGCCGCAACAACAAATTCACACCTCGCACATAAACAACGTGCCGCCGCTTTCCTTCTCGCGTGTGTGTGTATGTGTTTGTGCGCGAAGGCGCATTTGCGACAATATTCTAGTTGTGCCCTTTTTGTGTATTATTTTTCTCCGGGTTGGTTTTATTGTTTGTCTTGCATATTGTCACCTCGGGCGACTGCCTGCCATCTTTCCAAAACGTTACAACGCTCGAATGCGCAACGAATGAAAATTAAAGTCCGTGCGCAGCTAAGCCGGGAATTTTACGCAATCAGACTTCGTTGGGGTTGCATTTGTTGGCGCGCTGGATGGGAATAGAAATAATTTCCCTCGTCTTGCCCTCGTGCGCGCGGACCGAAATAAAAGTGGGTTGCAGCTTGAATACGCGAAGGAGGCAGCTACCCGAAACGTGCAAAGAAGACGACAATGTCGCCGCGACTCGTCCTGTCTCTGGAGCAACGAAATAACGACGGAGCGACTCCGGCGCACCGTCAAATATTTTCCGAGTTAATATTTGCACGGCACGCACAGAATGGAAAAATTACACTGCGGCCAGCCGCTGAATGTCTCTCCTGCGTACGTGCGACAACGGCACTCTTCGCTCTTAATTAGCTGCCCGTTCGAGGAATGTGATTAATTCTTAGTGCCCCCACCCCCTCTCCGTCGTAGCGCCATTCAAAACGAAAACATTTCCGCTTTTTATCGCTTTATTTCATCTTTTAAACAAATTTATTGAAATCCCAGCAGCATGCGCGCCTTGTCTGCTCATTCATATCGTCGGGTCTTAATTGATTTCCTTTCATAAAACATCTAATTACAGCACAAAGACGCCCGTGGAAACCAATTAAATGATAGGGACGGGTATTAAAAGCGTAGATTATTATTTGAACACTGCGTACGTACCCTACACATTCGCTGCTTCAGGTACTTAATAATTGATGTCTCAAATGCCTTTATAAATGTAGCGATTAATTACAAATATTACCTGAGTGAAAATAAATTTGGCACGCGTTTTAAAGTTGGCACAAGTTATGGTGAACGTATTGAGGAAGACACGTGGCAATTTCGAAGAAAAGCAAATGTAATTTGCTGAAAGTAAATCGAGTGTGTGATTCGGTGCCATAACGAGGAATGACCCGGTATTAATCCTTAAGAAAGCAAAGTTATATCCGCCGCACGGAATTAGGTACTACAGGCGGAAACACAATTAGGGACATGTATGATTTATGAGCAAACTTGTTCAATCTGTTTGCTTATTTATTTTAGACTAATCAGTAATTTTGGCAAGAAGCCCGAAGCTCAATCACGAAACTTTGTATCATCCAATCTTGCAAACCGGAAGTGCGCCCTGATATCGTTTTAAGTGATATTAAAAATCCTTAAAAACCCTGCCATAAATTTGCGCTTTTTCGGCTGTCGTTACTGCCGCCTACTTTTCAAGATTGTTGTTGTGACCGCAATCAGGAATAGTACGGTTAGAAGAAACACGGCAGGAAAGCGTCATAATAATTGTGCGCGGTGCATTTCACTGCCGTATATCACACGCATGAGCCGCGGTTGAGCAGTGGTAACGAGTTGAACGGCATCCTTCGCGTCACATGCGCTCTTTCTCTGGAATGGCAAACTGGAGCGAGCGCACGAGCAACCCCGACAAATTAGCAAGTTAATTATGATTGCAAGTGACAGCTGCAGATTTGTATTCTGTCTGCAGGTTTTCGAGAGCGTTTCGTGTTGTCGCCGCCGCTCTTAGCTTATGTGTGTGTTTGCGTGCTGCGCCACGTTCAAACGGCCTTCATATATACTATAGTGAGTGGCGGCAGGCATATGAGCACCATTCGGAGAGGGATGGTGCAGATTAGCAACTTACAAACTCACAAGTACAAACTACGATTCGCTTATATTCGGATTGTCGCATACATTCACAATGCACGGTACGGGATTAGGAAGTGTTGAGTGTTTGTCTCCAATACGGAGAGCAGCCACTACCGCCGGTGCTGCCCCCGATGATGAACCACTCACTTCATGTCGGGTATGTCGCTTGTCGACTTATTAATTCAGTGTGGCACACGCGTGCATACATTCGCGTTCTAACCGGCCTTGTCGACGAATGAATGTAGAGTGGTATGCGTGTGTTATCATGATATATGGATTTATTTAGACCTCGTCGTACGTGAGCGAATTAAATCATCTTTGAATTAAACCTTTTGCTGCCACTCCATCATTAAATAAAATAATATTTATGTCGGGCGGTGATGTCTCACGCGGCACCAGCTTAGCATGGATTTGCATTTGAATGCGCGCACAGCCAGAAAAAGGTGGCTAGCGAATCGAAAAAAGTATGTCTCGACGCAACAATGGAAATTTTGCAAGAGAAAAAACAGAAGAGATGATGTTCATTAGGCGTCTTTAATAAAAGAGTAATTTGTGCCTCTTTTTGTCCATCGCTACATCCCATTACCGCGCTTCAGGTTAAGCCTTCGAGAAGGTTCATTGTTTCAGCGCAGTCATCGTTTTTACCTTCTTCAGCATCTTATTCGCTCCCTTGTCGTTTTTTGGGCGAGGGTGCTACGCCATGTTGCAACTCGTTGCATTCCGCAACAGTGGCGCTGCGTTTCGATGAAATGGATCTTAAGAGAGTTAATGTAGACGTAAACTAAAAAAAAGTAGTAGTTAGTTGGAGAATAACTACATAAATTAGCTCTCCAGCTACACGTCTCGGATAATGAAACCCTATACGCTTCCTTGGTTTCTCGCCTGGACCTTGTACGCGGGAGTACGTCAACAAAACGCAGAACATTGCCGGAGAGAGCTGGTGCTTGGTGGACTTGTTACTCGGCTTGCTACCTCTGCGGTCCCACAACATGCACACTCTCACGCCGCACGCAAAATTGTGGTAGTTGCACCCGTGAGGAGTAAGCCGAGCTACTGCTGCTGCTACTGCTTCTTTATTCTGCTCAGACATAATTTCGCATTCTTATCATCAGCGCTGCATTATTACTCGCAGCCGCGAATTTTCCTTGGCACGTTTATTTCTATTAGCACCACCACATGCCCCGCGAAGATCCACAAAGGCAATTAATTAATCTTTCTTGCGAAAGAAAACGCCTGGGTCTCCTGTCTAATTGACTAAATTGAAATAATAACTTGCGAGATAATCTTTTACTATTTGTCATCATTTATTTCGTGCAAATTAAGTTACCTACATAATATATATAACAAACACTTGCGCTTGAGGGCACAGTGACCTTTCATTTGAGAGGTTCAAGTTGAATGTTTATGGAATTGCTAGAGCAACCTTTCTATTTTTGTAGAGTACATTAGAGTGCATTCCTTTCCACTCCGGAAGAGTCATCATTCCCTATCAGAGGGGCGGGATGGTAGCCGACCCCCTTGTGCAGTTATTTTTACTTGAGTGGTTTAGTAGCAGGGCGGCAAAACGTGCACCTGATCCATGGGATACTCGATGAAAACAAGCAGGAATCCTCACGTCTGCACTGCAACGCAATGGCACCTCTGCCGACGCTGGCTGCATTCATCCGTAGACCCCCTCATACTATAATCCACCATCGTCATCAACATTTATTTTTTTCAAAGACATTTCGAGATTTATGCGCGCAATGGTAAATGATTGCTGTCGCGCTATCGTACAGCTGCAGTTTTTCCTTCGTGCCATTGTCGGTTTTCCGTCTTGTTTGATAGGTACTTCCACGTTTTACAATTCGCACTTTTGAGGGGCGACTGTCACCAGCGTCGTTTGCAGCACCCGTTGCCCTCGTTCCGTTTTATCCAGTTACAGGCTTTATGTACGTCTCTCCTCACTGCATATTCGTGCCGCGTTCAACAAATGTGCACCATCCCAGCGCTACCAAATCCATCTAAGCGCGCAACAACGTGTTTGCACATTCGTAGTTCTAAGCTGATGCATAAACACCGTCTGCGACGATAGTGCGCGCGTCCGGGTAATGTGAAGTGGGTGCAGAGACCAACCATGTTGGGCACACCCCACGCGCTGATTTCCTTCCGTCTTATCCAGGAACGCCGAGTAAGTCGTAAATAAAGTCTGACGCTTCATGCTCCAAACGTATATCCACTGCAGAACATATGAGATGATTCGTCCATTCGGTTGGCGTGTTGCAAATGGTACAAATTGTGCGAGCATCCATTGTTCCACACGCCTTGTAGAGGTGTCTCGTTGCCGCCACACGCAAATATCAGCGAATTGGCGTGACTGAGCAAATCAACTAATAGGCAGAGAAGCGCATTCGTTCGAATTTACAGCACGTCAACAATATCAATTAAATGAACAATGACGCTTTTCACAATTACCACCGTTGCAAGTTGAGTTGCTTGTCGGATATCTGCAGTGTGCATTTGCAATTCCAATTAATTTTGTCGGGCGCTTCATCAAACTGATTGGTTTTTACGGATTTTTTTTAGGTTGGGCTTTCCGGTTGTTGTAGATTCCTTTGTTCGAATATCTCGAATTGCTGATTATGAAACTTTCTTAGTCTATTCCCATCTGACACACCGGGTGCACGGCGCATAACTTCTTTATTTTTTGACATCTCGCGCGAACAAATTGGCTTCTTGAAATACGACGTTCAGCTAACAATTTCAACGGTAGCGACCATTTCGAGGCAGCGAAACGTTTGTTGCGCTTGCAAACGATTGGTGTCGACTGTATCTCGACGGTAGCGGTGGCTGTAGCGTGGCGGGCGTACTTGACGCTTAAATATGTATTATAGTCGAGCTTCCTCCCGCAGGTCTACATATTCAATATTTGATGAGCACTAAAAGTTTGTTCATAAACACATACGTATACGCGGCACGTTAAGCTACTTATTTTAAATATCAAGACTGCGTTTAAAATGGGTTTTGGCATCGTAGTGGTAACGGCGTCGTATAGCCAGCAGACGCGCGCATAAAGTCGCGCTCCCCCTATTTAATTTTCATAATTCATAATGCAAACATTAAACACCTTTTAGTAATTAATATAGGCGTGCGCGTGCGCGCTCACATATCGCTGCAGAGTGTGTTTGCTGTCGGCTGCCGGCTGGATGTGAGAATGAAATCGCAAAGTTTGAAATTGAAAATTCTGCAATTCGCGCAAACCGAGTTGGCACTGTAAATTGTTTCTTTTGGGATGCCTGCTGGGAATTACTGCTCAAGTACTTTCGAGCGGCAGCAGCGTTAAATCCGTATTCGAGGAAAGAATAACCGTACGTAGAAAGACCATATCGTCCTGGCTGACGTCCCAGCCGTTGAGTTGGCCGAGCACTTTTAGATTCGGGCAGTGTCCCATGAGCAGCTCGACGCTGGTGACAGTTAGCCCACAGGCATTCGAAAACCACAATTCCTCGAGGCTAGCAAACTCGCAGTCGGCGCACAGTCTGAAGATGTCCCCGTCCGTCATGCGTATCATGTCGCCGACGAGTAAACGCCGCAGGAATGGAGCGTTCATCAAGAAGTAGCGCACCATCGAGTCGCTGATATCGCAATAGAGGATCTCGAGGCTCTCCAGCGCGAGGAAGTAATTATCCGGCTGGAGGCATGCGAGCTTCGTGCACTTGTAGAACTCCAGGGTGCGTAGCTCCGGGCTGGCGACGCATATTTGACTCACGTCAAGCTGCGCATCCTCGCCGTGTAACGCGTGCACTTTGAGTGATTGCAGCATGCGCCCGTTGGCGTCGAGGTACTGTTGCAACTCTTGCGCATCGCAGCAGGATATTTTCAGACTGTTTAGCCGCCTCAAGTTGACCAAATTACTCAATACGCCTGTGGCCGGCGTATTGAAATGTGCGCTCTCCAAGTGCGGACACAGGATGCGGATCGCGTTCATTGCCTTGACACACGTGCGGGTGTCGTGGACGTACACGAGTTTCGTGCGATACTCGGGATCTTCTTGTTGAATACGTAGCAGAGCGCGACCGATGAACGAAAACGTCTTCAGCACGCACAGATTGGGCATATTCCTGATAAGGGACATGATCACCTTCTCCTCCTCGATATCGTCGCGGTCGACATAGCTAATATCGCAGACGTGCTCCTTGCCGTACATGCCGATCGACAGCACGCGCAACGAGTCACTGCGCAAAGTTCTAAGACCCTCGCGCGTAAAGTTGCACTCACCGGAGATGTCCAATACGGTTAATTGATCACATTTGAGCGCCGTCTGCAGGACGAGGTCATCGGCCATGTGCGGAATTATTAAAACTTTGAGACTGCGCAATTTTTCGACGACACTTATCAAAAGTTTCGGATATTCACGCAGCCACACGCCGCGCAAATTCAAGTGCTGAATGCCGGAACCCGTTTGCCCGATAATCTCCAATATCGCTTCGTAGTAGAATTGCGGGAACATGCCGGTGTCCAGCCGCCGGACGTCCTCACGCAGGAGCACACGCAGGCAGCTGAAGCGCGTCGATGCGTCTAAACCCTCTGCGCCAAGGACGCGCTTAAGGATATCCTGAAGCACTTCGCCGGTCGCCTCGTCCAAATACGCGCGGACGATTGCATCATCACACGGGTCCTCGCTGCCCAGGCAGTGCACCAACAAATTCGACACGCACTTGAGGCATGCGTAGCTCAAGGGTAGCACTTCATTTCGCGGCGACATTCTGCTCACTGACCTCTCGCGAATATCGCTCAGCTGTCTCTTTGTGCATATTTTGCGCGCGCCCGTGAACCCACGCGCACTCTTTGTCCACCCAAGCAACTACTCGACATCGTTTAGTTTCCGCGGTACACAACCTACACTAATCTATGCCGCAATTCGTTCTATAATTAGAAGCATGACATTGGTGCTGCTTTTGTGTTGATACACAAAGTGCGCACCGAACGCACGGTGTTTATTTATGTACCTACAAAGCAGTCAGTTGCATATGAATCTATTGCGTGCCCTCCACATCCTTTGTTGGCATTGCGAGCGTTTAAGAATCGATAAATCGCGCACGTTGTGAAGGATGAGTAGTCGCGAGCATAGAATCGTAGATCCAATACGATATCGGATGAGGCGCGAAACATCTGCGGATGTTTACCGACGGCATTGTGTCCGTCGGCCACAAAAGACTTCGTGGCTTGCTATCGTCGCGTGGGCGCGAATGCTACCGTATAAAAACAATCATATCGAGTACAATGTGTGCACAAGGACTTTGAGACTTCTCCCCATGGCGTACACAAAGCCGTACGAATGCGAAACAGAAAACAACAACGGAAAGCGAAAAACGAGCGTCGCGCATTTGATGAAAACGTACAAACTGATGCGACACAAACGCCAGAGCGAAATAAAAGAAAGACTAGCCCGATGTAAGAATGGCACGAGGGAAGCCAAAGCAAAAGTGCTCCTACTAGACATAATAATAGCAATAAACGGCAGCACATTGCAAGTTGCGCTATTATCCTGTATCAAGGATTTTCGACATGCTAGACAAACCGCAATCCACTAACTATTGTCGTTTGCTGAAGATATTTCAGTTTTTCATCCATCTAAAATTCCATTTCATAAATTTATTATTTCGCTAATAATTTTCTAACAAGCTACGTACACATTGCCCACCCACTTCTGATATTATTTCATCAATTAGTAGTTTATCAGTCGGTTTATTAAGCTTACATGCTCGGAATCCTGTAATCGACTTGCTAACATGGAAAAGGACCACAACCGAAAGGGGCAGTATAGCGTTCAATTTCCGATCCCCTGCCTTTCGCCATTGGCATCGAATTTATGTGGCCGAACGGGAAAGAAACAAACGATCTGCACGCATCAGATGTCCTGCCAATTCCAATAAGCCAAATAATTTTATTACGAAACTTTCCACCTGCTTTATGATCGAGGGGGCGGCCGGCAGGCGACGCAATCAACGAAGTAGGTACGCTGAAACATTTGACTCGTTTCCCGGAGGCGGCTTATTGCATTTCGCCATCGGCACAATGCCTGGTGCGATGAAATTCATTCATTGCGCGGATTAGAAAATGATTTTCCTCCTTTTTATATCCATGCCTCTCACGCCAATGCATTAATGAGGTTTTTATTCGCGGCGCTCCGAACGTCGAGTCATAAACTCGCATTTTACAACAAAACCAAGCGGGGCTGGATGGGGTGGCAGTGGGAGCGGGAGCGGGAGCGAGCGAACTGAAGAAAACCAAAAACATTAGAAGACCATTAGGAAGCTTGAGTATAAAACTGTTCTTCGCGCAGTTCAACTTTGCAAGGCAGCTAAGTGAAAACCATTTATTATCGAAGTGCGCTAATAATACATGGGAAGGCAAACTCGCTCAACATTGGCTTCGCGCGTTCGGTGTAGTATGCGAAAGCATTCGACGTGCTCCGCTGGAGTCTTCGACATGTTTGATGGCACATCGTCAAATATGTTGCGCACTGCAACGCGGCACCCAGCTTCAAGACGTGAAATATTCCGTTAAAATTAATACGTTCTTTTCATAGCGAGCGCATTTATTTCAGCAAGTGCACATGCTTCGTCCTTTATTATAGCGCCCGAAGGAAGTTCATGCATCGCTCGCTCGTGCCGTATCCAGCGCCGCTGTTGGATGGCAACGTTCAGCCATCGTCAAACAACCAAGCGCACGAGTTGGCGTTGTTGCGTTAAAGTTATTTATATACATTTTTTCTCACTTCCTACGCTCGCGCATCTACGCGACTTTCGACATTTATTAGGACGCCAGCAGCGGCGGCGGTGCCGTCGATAAATGTGTATGAAAAGTCCTTAGAGATTCATGGCCAATTTCCGGTCATTTTTCATTCGGAAATGTATAAATTTCCTCGCTCGTTCGCGCGCCCTCCTACTCGCCAAACATTCTTGCAGTTAGTGGCGCGTCGGACGATGATGACGGCTTCGATTTATAAATCTTATTTTAAGATGACTGCGGTCGCCCTGGGACTCTGGACGCGAAATATGAATCTGGAGGGTGTTATATCAACGCCAGAAACACACACCGATTAGAGGTCAATGCAGTAATGAAAATATTAAATTTTCTCGGCTCGCAATCACTATTTTTCATCACTAGTCGCAAGGATTTCT